>CM039476.1:14230014-14488098 GCA_022433065.1 Begonia loranthoides | reverse complement strand
AAGGTATATTTTATTTTTATAATTTTAATTTTTTTAATTTAATGTGTATTACAAAACAACTAATTTTTTTTTTTGCAATTTTTGTAGGACTCGTATTCGGGGAGGAGGTGATCACAATTCACAACAATTGCATACTATTGTTGCGTAATTGGTGTGCGGTATCATTTTATTTATTAATTGTTTCGTAGTAGTCAATTTTTTTAATTATGGATCCTCGTGATTTTTTGATTGACACTTTTAATGACACTAACGATGATATTGAAGAAATTAGGGAAGATAATCTCACAATTGCAATTGATCAATCATCGGCACATGCATCCACATCGTCACCTAGAAAAAAAAGAAGTAAAACATCGGAGGTATGGAATAATTTTGAAATAAAAGATATTAAAATTGGTGGAAAAATAGAAAGTAGAGCACAATGTAAATATTGTATTAAACATTATGCATACGTATCCGGTAGTTCTACTAGCACACTTGGTAGGCATTATGAAAAATGTCACGCTAACAAGCAAGTGAAAGACCCTACACAAACACTCATAAATGCTAGTGGCAGTGGCAATTTTATGTATTCACATAATAAAATGAGAGAAGGAGTAGCAAAATATATATCACAATCTGAAGCACCTTTATCTATGTTTGATAGCGAGTTATTTGAAAATTTTATGAAAGAGTATATTAATCCTAGTTTTAGACGAGTCCCTAGAAGTACGACGCGAAGTGATATTATTAAAATGTATAATCATATGAAAAATGAATTAATTGAGTTTTTTTCAAATGCTCCGTCTATGTCTATTTGTATTACTTCTGATTTATGGAGTGCACCTAATGCTTTAGGATATATTGTCGTAACTTCTCATTTTATTGATGACTCTTGGCAATTAAATAAAAGAATATTAGGATTTCGTAGTTGTGAATATCCACATAGTGGCGTTACCATTTATAGATATATTGTTGGAATTTTGCAAGAATATGCTATTAGAGATAGAATTTTTAGTATTACGCTAGATAATGCTGCTGCTAACGATGTTGCAATTTTTGAATTTAAAAGGTTATTTCAATTAGATACGGCTCATAATACTCTTTTTCATATGAGATGTGTTTGTCATATTTTAAATTTAGTTGTTCGAGATGGCATGTCACATATTTCGCTACATATTGAATCTATTCGATCTGCAATTTCTTTTATTACTTCATCTAATACGCGACAACAAGAATATAAAGAATATTGTAAAATTGCTCAACTTAAACCAAGAAAATTAAAAACCGATGTAGATACAAGGTGGAATTCGACTTATTTAATGTTAGAAAATGCTAAGCCATATTGGTTAGTTATTTGTGCTTATATTAGTGAAAAAACAAAATGTATTACTCTTGATCATAATAGTTGCGATATTGCTAATTTATTTCTTGATTTTTTAAAACCATTTTATGAAGCTACAAATAAATGTTCGGGAATTTATTATCCCACTACTCATCTTGTTCTCCCAATTTTTATAAAATTAACGGGTACTTTTCAAATATTTAAACAAAGAAACGAATTTTGTGCATTAATTGAAAAAATGGAAACAAAATTTAAAAAATATTGGCTTAACATACCTCATATTTTTTGTTTTGCATGCATAATGCATCCTAGATTTAAATTAGATGGAGTGCGTATAATGCTTGATAGAATTTCTTCTAATTTAGGTATTTCTTCTTCAATTAATGGTGCTCAATTAAGAAATGAAATTGATAATTTATTTTCTTCTTATGAAATTAAATATTCTAATAATCGTTCAATTCCGTCATATGATATGCATGCTAGTTCTAGTAGTGGTGCTTGTGGTGGAGATCCACAAGATTTTATGTATGATATATTTAAGCAAATAGATAGCAATGTTCATTCTTATAATTCACAAAGAAATGAACTCGATATTTATCTTAACACCTACCATAACATTTCTTGCCCCGAGGATTTTGATATTTTGGCTTGGTGGAAAGTCAACTCTATTTCATTTCCTATTCTTTCTAGAATGGCACGTGATCTACTAACACCTCCGGTCTCTACAGTAGCATCGGAGTCTGCTTTTAGTGCAGGTGGACGTGTGTACGATGATAAACGAGGAAGACTTGCACCAGAAATCGTTGAGGCACTCATTTGCATGAAGGATTGGAACGACGCTGTGACGAGAGATCAACAACGAGAAGATGACATAGTTGAAGAATTCAAAAATTTGGATGTCGAAGACTAAATTTTTATTTAAATTTGAAATTGTAATTTTCATTTTCATATATTTTCTTTATCTTGTAAGTTGTGATTTGAAATTGTAATTTATATTTGAAATTGTAATTTTCATTTTCATTTTGAAATTGTAATAAAAATATTTATTCAATTCAATAAAAATATTTATTCAATTAAATTATTAATTATAGTATTTTTACATTATAATAAATTATTATAATAATAAATGATACCGCACACCAATTACGAAACAATAGTATGCAACAATAGTATGCAATAGTATGCAACAATAGTATTTATCAATTACGAAACATTATATAAGATATTATTATTTATGTATATTTGGCTCGTTAGGCTCGGCTCGTTAAGGCTCGTTAGGCTCGCTCGGCTCGTTAAGGCTCAGCTCGTTAGGCTCGGCAGGCTCGTTAGGCTCGGCTCGTTAGGCTCGGCTCGTTAAGCTCGGCTCGTTAGGCTTGGCAGGCTCGTTAGGCTCGGCTCGTTAAGCTCGGCAGGCTCGACGAGCCAGACTTTTTCAAGCTCGGCCGGCTCGGCTCGGCTCGTTAGCCACCTCTATACACGAGTGAGGAAAATGCTAAGAACAAGAATATTCGGGATGTGCGGGATACGCCCATCACCGAAGAAACCCTCCCGACGGGATACGTTGGGAGAGAAGAAACCCTGAAGGCGGGATACGCCGGAAGGGGAGGACCATTGAAGGTGGGATACGCCCGAAAGGGGATGAAAAGGG
Source organism: Begonia loranthoides (assembly GCA_022433065.1). Lineage (NCBI taxonomy): Eukaryota > Viridiplantae > Streptophyta > Magnoliopsida > Cucurbitales > Begoniaceae > Begonia > Begonia loranthoides. The sequence continues at coordinate 14,485,126 of CM039476.1, read as the reverse complement.
AGTTGGAGAGCGGATGGGTAGCATAACTAGTCTGCGGCTAGGCGAAGCCCCCAACCTTGACGGGAACGGGGACCTAGTTGCAAGTAAATGGTTAGTTCCGGCCCACTATTCCATCCCCTAAGAACCCTCCATTCTCCAGCTCAATGTATGAATAAAGAACGAACGAAGAACGAACGTAATGAATTGAATTGGTTTGGGTGGCCCCCATTCCAAGAAGAATTAAAGAGAGATATACATAATTGTTTTCCTCCATTTTCTTACTAAGCCTTTAGGCTTACAGTTACTTGTGGTGTAGATACAAATGACGAACAGGTAATAAGTAGATGATGAACACATAACGAAGCAGGGATGAATGATTATGCATGTGCGAAACTCGGGGCTGGCCAGTCAAAGAAAAGAACAAGTAAACGCTTGTAATCATATTAAGTTTATTGTTTTGCACTTCATTGTTTAGATTATCCTTTAAACGATTCATTTAAGCTTCCACCATAATTTACAAGGGTTATTTCTTTACGTTTCCGCAAGATTTTAAACAAATGGTTTTTATTTTATTATTTACGTTTCCGCACCTTGTAATTGGTTTTCCCAAACGAGTTTAAAGAAAGAGTCAGTAGCGATCCGGTTAGACGCACTCTGATACGCTTTGTTTTAAAAGAACGAAATTTCAAATTTTTATGCATTTTAACGAATTACGAAAATCCAGCTCGTTACAATGTTCCTATTCTTGTGGAGTTGCTAGATTGTTAATTGAACATCAACAGCAAGAGTTTATTATACAATTTTTTATGGGTTTAAGTGATAATTTTTCTCAAGTTCATAGTCAAATTTTAATGATAGATCCTCTACCATTCTTAACTAAAGTGTTCTCTTTAGTCATTCAGGAATAGAGACAAAAGTTAGTTGCTAGTTCAGTGGTTGACACAAATGACAAAATGATTTTCATGTCTTCTAAACCACATGATTTTCGAGGGAGGCGAGATAAACCAGTATGCTCTCATTTAGGGGTGTGCATGGTCCGGTTTGGTTTAATTTTGATGTAGAATCGAATCGAACTGGTTGGTTTCGGTTTTGAAATTACAAAACCGAAATAGGTTGTATGGAAAACCAGAACCGAACCGGAATTCCGGTTCCGGTTCGAGATCGGTTCCGGTTTTCCCTTTTTTTTTTCAAATATCAAAATAATCAAATCTTCACTCTAACTTACCTATTTTATTCCCTGAAAAAAAAAACGTATAAAATCAAAAAAATTATAACAAATGTATAAAATGTAACAATGCACGAACAATGTTTTAGCAGAGAACTGAACAAGCAATTTAAAGTGAACTAAACAAAGAACAATTGTTCAACAGAGAACTCAACAATGCTAAACAATGAGCAATTGTTCATTTTCTTCAGTTCATTGTTTCTAAAAGATGTTTCAGTAGAGAATGTATATTAAATCAACAGAGAATTCAACAGAAGATTGAACAACAGAGATTGACTTAACAACAGAAGATTAAACAGCAAAATATTGAATTAACAACATAAGATTGAATTAACAACAACAGATTAACAACAAATGATTGGAATGTTTAGAAGAGAATTATCAATTCAACAGAAGATTGAATCAATAACAGAAAGATTAACAAAATTCATAACTTCATCAAATTAACAACAGAAAGTGACCGACCGTTGTGAGGACAAGCAGAGAAAAAGCACTGGAGACGTGAGTTTGGCGACTGGCGTAGTGGCGACTGACATCTCGGTCTGGCGACGTGAGTCTTTCTCACTGAGCAAGGCGACACAGCGACAGTGGGTTCTAAGGGCGAAGGGGTCGCAGGCGTAGTGGCGACTCTCTCAGATTTGGCGTAGTGGTGACTTCGTTGTTGCTTGCCGATATAAGAGGTCCAGAGTCCCGACTAGCCCTAGGGCATCGCGAATCGCAACAGCAAGGAGGAGAGACTCGCGGGGCTGGTATAGGGGTCTCTGAAGACGACGACGAAGAGCATATCGGGAGTGAGGACGCCGGGGAGTCGGGGCTCAGGAGTCGGGAGGAAGACGACGCTAGAACGAAGACGCTGCGTAGAAGATGAACCCTAATGGCTAATTAATTTAGCTTTGGTTCGGTGCCGATTCCTCGGGTTTGAGAAACAGGAACCGCAAACCGGAATGGGAAATTCGGTTCTTGATAAGAAAAACCAAATTTTGGTTATTATTTGTGCAAAACCGACCCAAAACGATCGGTTGCAGTCCGATTCTTTGGTCTGGTTCGGTTTTGCACACCCCTACTCTCATTGTAAATTGACTGGGCATACTGTAGACAAATGTTATAAACTTCATGGTTTTCCACCTGGTTACAAATTCAGGGAGAAAAAAAATTCTAAACGGACTTCTGGTGCTAATGATGTTAATTTTGTGAAGGTTCAGAATGATGTTTCAAATGATAAGGCTTCTATTTCTTCTCAGACTACGGATCAGTGTCAACAACTTATTGCCTTCCTTAGTACTTAGCTGCAGAACAACTCGGTTCAGACTTCTTCAAATTCAGGGGAGATTTCAATTGGTGATTCTTCTGTTTCAAATTTCACAGGTTCACCTTTTATTCTTAATTCTTTTCATGATTCTGTTAAAATAGATTTGTTGCATTGGGTATTAGACACAGGGGAAACTCACCATGTTTGTTCTGACATTTCTTGTTTTGTTGATTCTTCTTTAGTTCATGATCATTTTGTTACTTTGCCTGATACTTCTAGAGTTTTTATTAAACGTATAGGCACTGTTAAACTCAATGATGATATATTTTTAAAGGATGTTCTTTATATTCCATCTTTTCGGTTCAATTTGTTGTCTGTTAGTGCCTTAGCTTCTGCACTAAATTGTTTTGTCACGTTTCATGTTAATTCTTGTTTGATTCAGGACCAATCTTCTCTACGAACGATTGGGATGGGTAGTAGAATCAGAAATTTGTATGTTCTACATCGCAATGCACGTGTTCTGCTGTTTCCTTTCCAAAAAGGGTGTGTAATGTCAATTTGGCAGATTCTTTACTTTGGCATTGCAGACTCGGTCACCCTTCGAATGTTAAAATTCAAGTACTTAAAGACTCTTTACATTTGTCTTCTGTTAAGGATTCTTTTTGTACTGTTTCTCCTTTAGCTAAGCAAAAAAATTTACCATTTGTTTCTCAAAATAATCTTTGTGCTAATTCTTTTCAACTTATACATTGTGATGTTTGAGGTCTTTTTCATGTTTCTACTCATGATGATTGTCGTTTTTTTCTAACTATTGTTGATGATCAAAGTAGAGCAACTTGGGCATACATTCTTAAACATAAATCTGAGGTCAGTACTATTATTCCTCAATTTATCTTGATGATTGAAAATCAATATAATATGTCCATTAAAGGTATTCGAACTGATAATGCTTTAGAATTTTCAATTAATGATTTTTATAAATCCAAAGACATTATTCATTATTGTTCTTGTGTTGAGACACCACAACATAATTCAGTGGTTGAAAGAAAGTACCAACATATTCTTAATGTTGCTCGTTCTCTTATTTTTCAATCACTGTTCCTTTAAAATTATGGGTGATTGCATTCTTACTGCCGTTTATCTTATCAATCGGATACCTTCTAAACTTTTGTTAAATAAAACTCCTTTTGAGATTTTAAATTCTAAAGCTCCTTCATATGATCATCTCAAAGTGTTTGGGTGTTTATGTTTTGTTTCTACATTGCGAAGTGGTAGGAATAAATTTAGTCCACGAGCTACTGCTTGTGTTTTTCTCGGCTATCCTGCCAATTATAAAGGTTATAAAGTTCTAGACTTAAAGTCCAATAAAATTCTTATTTCCAGACAAGTTATTTTTAATGAAAACATATTTCCTTTCAAGTCTGATTTCAATCAACAATATGATTTTTCCAGGTTTTCTTTCCCTTTGCATGTTCCAAATTCTAATTCTAAGATTCCTACTTCTTCTAGTATTTGTGATAAACCAGATTTTTCTTCTAAACGAATTTCTAAACCCCCTTCTTATCTCAATGATTATCACTGTTTTTTAGCTAATTGTGATTCTGTTTCTAATAATTCTTTTGTTTCATATCCTCTGTCTTCTGTTCTTTCTTATCATAGATTGTCTACTTCCTTTAAACATCTTTCTTTGGCTATTTCGTCTAATTTAGAACCTAAGTATTATCACCAAGCTGAAAAATCTCCTGAATGGCGAGAAGCTATGAATGCTGAGCATACTGCTTTGGAGTTTGGAAGATAATCTTACTTGGACTGTAGTTGATTTATCTCCTGGCAAACAACCCATTGTTTGTAAGTGGGTATACAAAATTAAATATCTTGCCAATGGAACGATTGAAACATATAAAGCTCGGTTAGTCGCTAAAGGGTATACTCAATAATAAGGTGTTGATTATTTGGATACCTTCTCTCCTGTTGCTAAATTTGTCACTGTCAAACTATTATTGTCTCTTGCTGTTGTTCATGGTTGGCATTTATCACAGTTAGATGTTAATAATGCTTTCTTACATGGTGATTTGCATGAAGATGTTTACATGCAATTGCCACAGGGCTATGTGGTTTATGGGATTTCTAACCAGGGGAAGCGATCATTGGTTGGTAAGCTAAATAAATCTCTTTATGGTTTGAAACAAGCTTCTAGGCAATGCTTTTCTAAGTTTTCAACTGCTATTGTTAATCTTGGCTTTCAGCAATCTTCTGCTGATAATTCTTTTTTTGTTTAGTATTCCCCTGACAGGTTCACTGCCATTTTGATCTATGTTGATGATGTGATTATTGGTGGCAATTCTTCTTCTCATATTGATGTCATTAAAAAGTTGCTTGATGCAAAGTTCAAATTAAAATATTTGGGAGATCTTCATTTTTTCCTCGGGTTGGAAGTGGCCAGGAATTCTAAAGATATTACGTTAAATCAACGTCATTACACTTTGGAATTGTTGAATGATACTGGTTTTTTGGGTTGCAAACCTATTTCTATTCCTATGGAGCCCAATTTAAAATTTCCTGATGATGATATATTGCTGGAGGATCCAAGTGTTTACAGGAGATTGATTGGAAAGTTTATCTCTCTTACTTTTACTAGACCAGACATCTCTTTTGCTATTGGTCGTCTAAGTCAATTCCTAGCTTCACTTACAAGCTGCATATTGGGTTCTTCGTTATTTGAAAGGTACCCATGGACAGGGTATTTTTTATTCTTCCACTTCTGATTTGCATTTAAAGGCATTTGTTGATTCAGATTGGGCTTCTGTACTACTTCTCGGAGGTCTGTTATTGGATTTTGCATATTTCTTGGTGACTCCTTGATATCTTGGAAGTCTAAAAAGCAACAAACAGTTACTAGATCCACTGTTGAAGCTAAATACCATGCTATGGCTCAAGCCACTTTGCTATTTCTTTGACGAAACTAGCAGTTATGTACTGTGACAATCAGGCTGCTCTTCATATTGCAGCAAATTCAGTTTTTCACAAGCGTACAAAGCATATCAAAATTGACTGTCATGTTGTTCATCAGCAGTTGCAACTTAGTAATATCAAGTTTTTATATGTTTCTTCACAATTTCAGTTGGCAGATATTTTGACTAAATCTTTGCATCCCAATTCTTTTCATTTTATTATTCGCAAGATGGGACTTTTGAACATATACTCTCCATCTTGAGAGGGAGTATTAGAGTTGATGATGTGGACTAATGAAGAAGCTGACGTGGAAGAATAGGAATTATAGTTTTATAGATTTTCAACTGCTGTATTACTTCAACTGATGTCAACTGCTGTATTTTAGCAGTATAAATAATTGTAAACACTATTTTCATTTCAATGAGGAATTACTTCATTCAGTCAGTTTCTTTCGACTAGTTTTTATGATACTTTGATTTCAGTTTTTGTTCTTCAATAAATGAAAAGATAGATGTTTTCTGGTTAAACTTCAAGATTCTCTAATATTATCAGTATTAGTTTGATGTGTAAAGACTGTATATTGAAAAATTGTCCACTCTTAGTCTGCCCATACATTTTTGTTCTTGATTAAAATAATTTTCTCTACAAAAAATCTCAACTCTTCATGTTCTTTGAGCTAACGAAGAAGAAAAAGAATATTTACGTCAAACTATTTGACCTAAATAGTTTTTAAAAAACTATACGAACTGCCTCTACTCCATAGTTTTAAAAAAATCACGCGATCTTTTTGATGGCCCGCCACGGTGTCTTATCAAACCGCCGCGGTGTGAGGATAAACTGCGACAGTGTCATATAAAGCTGCCTCGGTTTGATTATAAACCGCAGCGGCTTCATATGACGCCGCAGCGGTTCAACATGCCTTATTCTGCGTTCCTAGAGCCCTAATATATAAGAATCGCATGTAAGGTTAGACGAGTTCACCACAAACCACGGAATCCTCGGCGACGCTGGAAGTTGAAGCAATGTTGAAATAGAGCTCAATGGTGATGTTCGGATGGTTACGTTCTACAGTTGCGAGCAAGACGAAAGTGTTCGTCTTTGATGTTTTAGGAGGCTAGGTTTCGGCCATTGTTGGACAGTTACTGGACTACAAATGCTCTGAGCCGGTCACATACAACGAAGCGCCTCAGAGCACTCGGAGTCCTGTAACTATACCGACAATGGCTGGAACCTAGCCTCCCCAAAAATCGAAGGCGAAAATTTTCATCTTGCTAGCCAGGAAAACCCTAGTACTTAACCACCAGAACATCTCCGTTGAACTCTACTCCAACATTGCTTCCACTTCCAGCCTCTCCAATTACTTCATGGTTTACGGTCAACTTGCCGAAGCATCGGTTGAGGGATGCCTGCTAGGTGAAATGACGTTTCAAATAAAGTGTCACAACAACATTCACACTAGCTCGAGAAAGATGGAAAGTCGTCATGTCTCTGCCAAACAGGTAGCAAGCGGAGCATTGGTTTTGCATCACGGTGAGTCTATCCAATATGAAATATCAGAGTGGGATTGAGTGAGCAAACATGCAAGGATCATCTACAACAGTTTCTGGATATTCTTCAAGAAACAATAAAATGCTTGATGTGGTTACAACACACCGATTCTTAGAGCACATGTACATTATATGGTTATAAAGGAATTTGGTTTGTGTTTGTCATGAACATATACACGATATGGTTGTAATAGAATTGATAAATTGGTTTGCAATTGTGATACACATGTATATGATATGTTTGTGATGAAATTGATAATTTGGTTGTTAATGATGAAATGAAAATTGATTATTATGAAAGTGTAAAATTAAATTTCCTCAAGCCAACATTTCACTTTTTGTTCCATCGCATTTCAATTTGCTTGAATATGTGAAGCCTATTTACGCACATGTTTCTTAAATTATTGAAGGAAGCACGTATTAATCCGTTATGGTTTATAGTTGAACCGCGGCAGTGTGACAATAAACCGTGGCGGTTTCATATGAAGCCGCGGTGGTGTAACAATACATTGCGGCATTTTCATATGAAGCAACTACGGTATGACAATAAACCGCAGGAGTTTCATATGAAACTGTCGCGGTTTATTGTCACACCGCTGCGGTTTAATTAGGGGACCGTGAAATTGTAGTGTTATTTTATTTAAATATAGAGTCACAATGGTTTGTAGACAAGCCACCATGGCTCGACATTATCACGTTGAACGGTAAACATGACAGCGATGTTAGTGACGTCATTTTTTTATAGTTCAGTGGTTAATTTGTTAACAAAAAAGGATGATGGTTTACTTGTCATTCACTGCAAAGGATGATAGTTGATTTGTCATTTTCCCAATAATTAATTATCTTAAATCTTTTTAATAATTAATTATAAAAAAAATGTTTTAATAATTAAACAATGCGTCACAACAATTTTATTGAAATAAAATAAGAAGTAAATTGGTGATTTCCTTCTATATATAAATGAAAAAAATCCTATAAAAGGAGAATGTATTTAATAGCAGTTAAAATTTTTTATTTTTATAATTTAAAATAAATAAATAAATATTTAAGCTTAATCATTTTTAAATTATAATGTTTATCCTTTAAACAAAATGCATCATCAGCCACAAATTCTAACAGAAAATATGATAATAATGTTTATTTTGCTCACTTCCCATAATTAAATATTTTATTTGTCAGTAAAAATTATTTAGTGATTATCTTATCACTAATATTATAGTTTAGTGATTGTTTTGTTAATTACTCGAATTTTATAAAAAGAGGATGTATTTATTAGCCATTCAAATTTTTTTATTTTTATAATTAAAATAAAATAAAAAATGAATATTTAAGCTTATATCATTTTTGAATTATAATGTTAATCCTCTAACCAAACAAGACCTAAAATTTAAAAAAAAATCAAAAAGTATATATTTTAAATTAATAAAACATTATTAAATTATAAATTTAAATAATAACATAAATATATGCAACATATTCTTAAAAAGAGAAATATTTCTTCAAAATATTTAACATATGATAAAAATTAAATCAAATTAATGGTATAAACATGTATTTGCCTAAGAATTTTAAAAGAAATCAAATAAAAATAATCAAATTTTTACAGCGTACGTTTTTATCTAACCTATTAAAAGGACACTAAAATACGTACTATACATTAAATATTGTTCTTATATATTAAATATTTTGTCTTTTAATTACTAAACTCAACATAAATATGAAAAAGAAAAAACATTATGCTCACAATGTTTTGTTTTCAATGCCAAAATACGTCAAATGTGTTCGATTTTAAGTTTTGGACTTCGATATCTTATTGGAATTGACCATTTCCAATTTATCGTCTTGAACCACATCACATAATGTATAACAGAAGATGATTTAAGATTGTATTTTGTGAATACGTCTATTTTCAAATCGCTTAATGTAACATCCTCAATATTGTTCGCTTTAGACTGAATCTTATACGGTTTTTGTCATTGGGGTTAGCCCAAAGAGTGTTGTACTAGGTAGATAGAAGAACCTTACTTATAAACCCTGCATTTTTTGTTCTCCGAAACGGTGTGAGATTGTGCATCTCCACTAGTATAGATCAAACCTACACTTGGGTCATTCTTGCCTTTACAGGGTGAACTGCCACAATCTCTCCTCATTTGAGACTCGACGTCCTCGTTGGCCACATTTCTTGTTAGGCTTTGACTGTTATATCATTTGTTACATATTTAGTCGTTCTAGTATAATATTGTCCACTTTAAACTGAAACCTGCACTATTATTTCTAGTAAATCTTTAAATAAAATTTACACCAAAATGAAATTTGAACATCCGTTGGAAAAAAAAAAATGAATGGATGTTCTAGAACGATATACAAATAACTAGACGTGCTGAATTTGATACTCAAGTCAATAAAATCTTTGAACTTAAACGCTAATTTGGGACGTAACAATATCGTATTGATCTTGTTATTTGAATGTTTTCAATGTGTGCGTGACCGACATTTATTATATACACGTGATTAAGGCTTCTAGTTGATTGTTTTATTTTCAAATATTTGTTTGGAAGCTAAGAGCTTACTTGCTCGTGTGTAAGTAAGTGTATGTTGTGTATTAATGGAGTTCTAAATGATCACCTTCGTCGTTCTAATTTTATCCTTTTTTAAATATCACTGTCACAATGTTTTAATAGTGCCATTTATTTATGTCAATTAATCTTTTTTAATTAGATAAAAATAATTAGTTCAATTAAGTTATATTTAAACTAATTTAATTAAAAATTTTCAACTTGACAAAATTATTATAATTTTTTTTAAAATATTGTTATTTTTTATTAGGATAATTATCAATATTAGCTCTGAAGTATAAAATTTTTTTAATTGACACATTGAACTTTTATTTTTGTTATGTAATATCTTAAAATTTGAGGTGCTAGTAACGAACATCTTCACCGTTAGAGTTTATGTTGAATGACGGGTATTCTTTACAGAAATTATTCTTTCTGCTGTAGAAAGAAAGCCTTCGAAATAAGACTTACTTTCCGCAACGGAAGACAATCTGCTATGGAAAAGGGTGGAAATTACTCTTTCCGTTGTAGAAAAAAAATCTTTGAAATTTAACTTACTTTCTGCAGCGAAAGACAAGTATCCGATACGAAAAAGATGAAAATTACCCTTTTTGCAACTGAAGGCAAGTTTTCACCGTAGAAAATACCCATTTTGCAGCGTTGGTATCTGATATTTAATAGACTTTTTCACTGTAAGGATGTCTGCTTTTAACGTTTCAAACTTAAAAATATGAGATAACAAAAATAAAATTTTAAGATTTCAATTAAAAAGATTATCATGCTTTAAAATTAATATTGATAATTAATTTTTTTATTACTAAATATTTTATGACGTTTGAAATTATGAAATAAGCATTTTTAGACTTTCCCTCATAATTTTAACTAACAAATTAATGACTTAAATGGTAAAAATTAAAAATTAAAATTAAAAGAAGATTATTATTTTATATTAAAATAAAATATTTTAAATAATTTTGGCGAAATTGGCTGTGTAATTAGAAATAGAAAATGGGACCCACTGGGCGTTAGTTTCGTAGAAGTGGGTCCTACTTCATGATATGGTCGTTGAGTTTGCTGACGTGGTTTGGTAATCCCCATTTGTCTGCCACGTCATCTTTTTCTCGTTCGCATCCTTGGTTCATCTGCATCATCGTCTTTGCTTTCGCTTCCAATCTATATCCTCACCCTCGTATTTCATTGTAATTACCTAACTACCACTCTACTTCATTGGCATTAGCCTCTCAAAAGTTACTAATTTAGATTTATTTAAAAAATAATAAACATTATAAAATAATTATAACAATGAAAAATTAGTGACAAATAATGGATGATAAATGTTTATATACAATTTTATTGATGACTAATATAAACATAAAATTAAGTTAATTTATTTATTTCTATTTTTTTTTACATTTTTAAAACAAAAGACTTAAATTACTATTTAAATCTATTTTAAACTTTTAATTAATTACATTTGACCAAATTAATTAATAAACAGATAAATATAAGTGTGAGTTTTTATTTATTTTATTTTAAATAATATTATGTTTATGTTCTATTAATATTTTTTATTCTTATTTCTTGACTTGTTAAATATTATTTATTGTAATTAATGATTTATTGTAATTATATATAGTTTATTATCTTAATTTTACTTAGAAAATAAAAATAAAGAGAAAATGTAATATTAATTTTTTATTTTTAATATAATGTAATTAAGATGAAGTCGGAGGGTGTTTTCGTCTACTTTCTTCAAGGAGGATCTTCTTCCTCGTAAAGAGCCAGCATGTAAACGCTGCTTCTTGCAGAAGAGTTTCAGACATGGGATCCAGGCAAAACCTTAAATAGCACTTCATTTCTTTCATTCCACCCTCAAATGAAGTTTCGTGATGGCGCTAGTCGCAACGAGAAGCAAACTTTTCAGGCTTCTCTCTATTTCTTCTTCTAAAAGCTTCGTTTCGGAAGTGGGTCTTGCTCCAATGGCGGTCGGGGAGCTTTTCGGGCTGGTGCAGCTGGAGTTTTTGGAGCTTCCTTCGGGTCTGTTGCTGTGGCTCCGACTGAATCAGAAGCCTCGGGTGGGAGAGCTATGGGGTTCGAAATATTTGGAGGGAAAGATTATATTACAAATAACAACAATGCTGATATGAAGACTTAGTCTGTGAAGCTCCAGCTGGATCAGCATACTTACACTGGATTGTGTCACGTGCTCAAGCAGTTATTTTCAGTTTTATTTTCCTTCTTGTATTGCTGAATAATGAGCTCAGTATATAAGAGTTCATCCTTGCATTGTACTGAATATTGAAGAGTTTTATGAAAAGTTTTTTCTGCTTTTCTGTCTTAACAGATTATGAGGATTATCGGAGATCTTTATACGGTTCGATCACTCACAAGGCTGTTCTAATTGACGCTGTTGGCACTCTATTTGTTCCTTCTCAACCCACTGCTCAGGTCTCTCTCTCTCTCTCTCTCTCTCCGCCTACATTTATGGGTGTTTTGTATTTTGGGTTGTATCGTTTCCATCGATGATGTTTCTGTATATTCTTGGTTTGGGGTAAGGTTCTCTAATCTTCTATCCAAATTAAACACACATTTGGGTAGGCTAGTTCACCTTAGTCCCGCAGTCAATAATGGCGGTTTTCCGGTTTTCGATTCAGATATACAAGAAATTAGGAGAAAAATATGGAGTGGCGTACTCAGAGGATGAAATACTGAACAGATACAGAAGGGCTTACGAGAAGCCATGGGGTGCATCCCGTTTGAGGTCTGCTTTTCTTCTTTGATTTTCAAGAATAGTTGCAGTCAAAGGCGTTAGGATTCATAGACTTAGGTGACTCTGAACTTTGTTTTGACTGGCCCGAAAAGCTTGTGATGCTATTTGAAGGTTTTTTTAGAAGAAAATTATAGATTTTTCCATGGAGTCATGTAGTGGTAGCAAAGGGAATAGGCGATAGGGTTTTTATGTACTACTTTATATATATTAACAATATTCGTTGTCTACTTTGATTTCTCGATAGTGAATTTTTTTTTTCTACGGTCGCTTTGTGCTTGTCAGAACTTATCGTATAAAATCGTCTACAGATATGTAAATGATGGAAAACTGTTTTGGCAATATATTGTTAGTTCATCCACCGGTTGTTCGGATTCTCAATACTTTGAAGAAGTTTATGACTACTACATGACCGATAAGGTTAGAACCTTCTATAGCTAGATCAAAACCGAACCTTGTTTGGATAAAATTTTAAACTTGGATTTCTTTGTATTTGCTTCTAATCCTTAGGCTTGGCATCTCTGTGATCCCCAGGCAGAGAAAGTATTTAAAGTTTTCAGAAAAGCGAAAGTAAAGGTGGCGATGGTATCGAATTTCGACACCCGATTAAGGCCTCTTCTAAGAGCCTTAAACTGCGACCACTGGTTCGATGTTATAGTAGTGTCAGCCGAAGTAAGACCTCCAACTCCATCTTCTTATCTTTGGTATATTTACAGGAAGAGTAATGTTAAGTTTATCTTCAAATTATACATTCTAATCTTACTTTCTGACATGACGTTACATGTTATTAATCATTTTATGTAATAATTAAGATAAATTATAAAAGATTTAATAAAACATTAATTGTACCAATTAATGAACGACACATCATGAAGTAAGAATAACATTACTTTAACGAGAATTATCTTTTGTGAGAAGAACTAATCGGAAACTTCTTCGAAATTCCTTTATAGCAAATAAGGATCCTAAGTGAGACGATATTAGATATACATGGTTCTCTTTGGAGATTATGTTTTTAGATCAAGATGGGAGAAAATAATTTGATCTTTACTTATCTTGCACCTGAATTCGACCTCTATTTTTCATCAGGTGAAAGCCGAGAAACCAAATCCGACAATATTTCTAAAAGCTTGTGAGTTGTTGGGGGTAAAAACGGAGGAAGCAGTACACGTAGGGGACGATCGGAGAAACGACATATGGGGTGCAAGAGATGCTGGTTGTGATGCATGGCATTGGGGAAGTGATGTACATTCTTTCAAAGAGGTATTGTTCTACCTCACATATCTCTTGAATCTTCTTTTAGAACCTCTAAGAATATAGCTTTAATCAAACTGCAAGTTAAAAGCTACAAGAAAATAAATTTAAGCCACGGTACCGAAATGTGCTTCATTCGATAACATGTTTACGAGATTAGACACGAACAAGTTCTTGATCATCACATAAAATCTCACTCCTCTCAAACCTAGAATTTCTTTGATGTTAAATCCTACCTTGTTGAAACTTAGTTCGATCCAAGACTTTGAGCTGAATTTTTATTATTTTAATAATAAGTACTATGCTTGGTTCAACCCGCAAACTTGGACCTAATTTAAAAGAGTCGGATTGATCCAACGGGTCGCCTCAAGTTTTGATAATTGGCTCTTATTTCTGTGCAGGTTGCTGAGAGGATAGGGGTTAGGATTTGAGGGAATTATATATATATATATATATATATATATATATATATATATATATATAATTATATATATATATATATATATATATATATATATATATATATATATATATAATGATATTATCTACAAATAAAGGGCTGCAGTCATTATAGACTAAATTACTTGTACTAAATTATGAACAAATTGAAGTCACATATTGAATTAATATAATAAATTAGAAGTAATTTGAACTTAATTGTTTTGAGTATCCGTATTCAAAACAGTGTGAGCATTACTAGGCCTTCTATTTCCAATGGCTTGGCCCATTGGACCCCACAAAACAAAAAATAAAAAAATTAATTAATTATGAGCGGTTTCACGCTGATCGAAACATATATAGATGAGGAGGCCAAAATTAAAAAAGAAAAAAACCGATTCTCTAGTTGAACTGTAATTTTTAGTTAATTGTTTTCAAAAAAAATTTTAGAATTTAAGTTGAAGAAAGATTGTGAGTAAAGAACCACAACAACAACATTGAACTTGTCAAGCTTCAAAGAGGACCAAAGATAAAATAGAGAACAATCTGACCCGAAACGAACTAAACCATCCGAATTTTACTTTAAACTTTTAATTAGCAGTGGAAGACTCAAAATTTACTTTACAAGTCAAACTCAAAACAAATAAGAAAGAAACAATATTCAAAACTGTACGAAATTAAAAATTAAATGTAAATAATTATAAAGTGCAAATCTCACTGAAAATGATTTAAGTCTCTTAAAAAAAATTTAAATTTTTTTATGGGTAATGTTCAAAATTTACTATTGTGGTGCCAACTAGAACTCATTTTGAATATTTTCTCAAAGAGTTAAGTAATTTGGGTTGAGTCGACTAAACTTAATAAAGATCAAACTGTTCAACATTTAATTTAAATAATATGTAAGCATGCTAATTTTTATAAAACACTTCATCTGTAAGAGTTAGAAATCATACAGCAGAGCAAGTGATAAAACAATCTTATATATTGTGGTATATAAATAAAACAATTATCTACTTATATAAGGTTTCAGTGAAAATGAAGTCACTCACAAACTTCAGGTATACCATGCCAGAGGCACAACAAAAATAAATAATAACGATACTCAAGCGATCGCAACAACTACAACGACCCTTATCATATTTAGGGTTTTATGTTTAGGGACACAACATATATAAATGTCTTATTACTCTACTTAACAACTAACAATACATAAAATTAAATGTGCACAACTGAGCTAAACAAAAATTAAATATACATCCTGAGATTTTAATCATATATAGTGAAAAATATATACTTAATATAAAAATTGGAAGAGCTATCAAATGAACACATCATTTAATAGGAGAATATATCTCAAAATATTGTTTTAGAAAACAATACATGATAATCATAAAATTTAAATCTTTACATCAATTGAGTCAACCAATAATCAAAGCCCAAGAAATTCAAAAAATCCAATAGGGGTAAATCCAAATTTAAGACTCGATGTTTAATTACAATATTATTCCAAATCAATCATTAGAATAAAATCTTAACACTTTAAATCTCAAATTAAGTTTAAAGGCGACTTAAGAACATTTAAGTCACTGAGTCTAAATAAGTCAAAAGCAGACTAAAAAACAACAAAAAAAACGATTGAGTCAAAATATAAATTGGGCAAAAACAGGGCTTAGGCCATGGCTCAAGTGGTTCCAGCCGAGACTGCCTCACCATGAGTTAGCCTGGGCTGCGGCTTAGCTTCTCCGGGACAATGCTGATCGCCACCCTCTTGCCAGATTTTTCTGTTAAATCCTATTAGAACTTAGAAAATGAAGAACTATTTCATTATTCAGAAGTTCAAGATTACAAACTATGGTCAGCTCTTTATATGATGAAGAAGAAGCCGCCTTATTCTTACAGCAATCTAACTAAAAAATAAACCGCTAAACTACTCGGCAAGTGATGACAGACGTCCAATGTTGATGATGGACGTTCGTTGCACGTCATTCACAAGGGACAGACGTCCGTTGTTGATGATGGACTTCTATTGGACGTTGTTCACAATTATGGATGTCTATTGGAGCCAGCTGTTATGAAGGACGACCGTCCGTTGTTGAGGATGGACGTCTGTTGGACATTGTTTGCTAACCATCTAGTACGAAGGACATCCATCCATCTTTGCTGCTATGAGGTGAACGTCCATCTATCGTAATAAATCCTATGAGAATGAAACCCACTCAAATAATAGTTTATAGATTTGATAGAGCCTAAAATTCATGGTGGATCGAAAGACCTCATTGACTGCACCAAAATTTTGTTGTGGATTGGTCTTGAGTCTAAAGCTTTATGTAGGGAAAAGGACATATTAAAAACTTTGAATCTTGAGTGTTATAATCTTGAGTGTTATTTCAATTTAACCCTAAATGAATAAAATGAATCTTAAATTTTGGAGTCCGTTCAACTTAAATTTTGATTTTTTTTTTAGACAAGTGACTCTTAAACTTTATACCGTTAACAAAAATAAACTTTAAACTGATTTTTTTTTTTATTTTGGCCTGTTTAATTTCAGTTCAGTTTCAATTTTAGATATTTTTGGTTTGGAATAAATTTTGGGTCAATTTTAGTTGGTTTATGCTTATTTTAGGCTAGTTTTGATCGGTTTAATTTGATTTTTTGTAATTTTTAAAATTATTAAAAAATATATAAATATTATAATATCAATTTAATTTGATTTTGATATGAGCAAAATCGAGCATAGTCTAATTTTAAGTTTATTTAATTAAGAAAAAACATAAGAGAAAATTTTTTTTAATGAAAAATTTAATAGTGATACTTGCGCCGTTCTTTTTTATAGTTGAGTGTTTTATTTATTAGCGAAAATGGTTTAGTGATTAATTTTATAGTTTAGGGGTTGTTTTGTTAATTTCTCTTTAAAGTTTAATTTATAATTTTCCCTTATTTATAATATTGTTTGTTTTTTCTATTTGGCTTAGGCCTTGATAGCACAGGTTTTGCCTTCGCCGCTGCCGCGGAAGGGATTTCGCCCTCTCCTTGTAGCTAGAAGACCATCTCTCTCTCTCTCTCTCTCTCTCTCTCTCTCTCTCTCTCTCAAGCTGCGCAACAATGGCGAACCAAGGAGGCAACCTGAAGTCGACCTCTGTTAACGGGGTTAAGGTGTACACGGTAGCTTCCCAGCAGCGTTCCCTTGCTACCTGGCTTTCAACTAAGAAGCTTCGGGCTCTTCGCAAGGATCAAAGTATGCTTCCCTGTCTTTCTCTCTCTTTTCTCCTGTAAAACTTTGTAATCTTCTCCTTAATTGTCTTGAATTTTACTGTTCAGTGTTTTTTTGTCATTTTTATTTTCGGATTGCTGTGAAAATTTCAAGGACTTGATATTAAAGTGCTGTAAATTCCAAAAAAAAAAAAAAATGACCCATTGGGTAGGCAACTATGTAAATTCGAATTTGCATCTTCTGGGTTATTGGTTTTGTTGAAAAAAAAATGTAAATTCCTGACTCATAAAACGATGTCACTCACTGCTCAGCAAAGAGTGGTAATATTTTCTAGAAGCAATGCTTGCTTCTGTTTAATTTTTATATATTTGTTTTCACATGGAAGTTTTAATTTTCAGTGGCGAGGAAATCTTTATTATTTTACATAAGAGAGATCATTTATGTGTAATTTAGTAGCTGTTGTTTTGCTAATTTTTTTTGTTACAGTAAAATGTATTGGTATAAGAAATTCACAATAGAGGGGAGAGAGCTACAAAGAGAAGAGAAAAAACACTCTACTCCACAAAAGATATAGAATTATCTTCCACTAACAACTAATCTCCCCGACCAAAAACGAGTCTTGCTGAAAAAAATGTTAATCACGTACTCAATTAAGCACCTCATAAATATGAATGTTGTGTTTTGCTTATGTTTGCCTTTCTTACTTCTGAGTTTTATTTGTTAATGCATTAGATTATATGTCAAGAGTGGACTTGATCCAGGATTTAAGGTTTGAAACTGCAACAAGCAAAATAAAGGCAACTCCTGACGGCGAATTTCTCATAGCTTCAGGTGCTTGCAAGCATTTGTTCTTTATCAATTTGATTCCTATACATTATCCCCTGGTTGTTCCAACACAGATAAAAAAAGAAGAAAATTGTCAAATATGCAAAGTTTGTAATTATACCTTCTGATTCCCTAGTTGAATGCAGGTATCTATCCACCACAAGTCAAAGTATATGAGTTAAGAGAACTTGCATTGAAGTTTGAAAGACACTTAGAGTCAGAGATAGTAGACTTTGAGGTATTTGTGGTCCTATATTCTGTTGTTCAAAACTTAAAACTATGTAAAATTGTTTGGTTGGCTCTTACAAAAATGAAGTTCTTATTTGCTGTTTTTTACATCACATTAATTTCTAGCCTTCAGGAGATTTTAATTAAACCATCTTTACTACAAAACACATATTTTATGAAACAATTAGGTTGCGTAAGTTGATTATTCATTTCTATTATTGTCTTAGAATTGATGGTTGTAATATTGCACAATGAATGCCTAAATAATATTTGTTATGATTGTAGATATTGGCTGATGACTACTCAAAGCTTGCATTCTTATGCGCTGATCGTTCTGTTTGTCTACATGCAAAATATGGAAAACATCATACCATGCGCATCCCAAGGTCATTTATTTTACTCTTATTATTTTAGTCATGTATGAAGTTTGCACTTAATTGGTCATGGAGACATCTGAGAGTTCATTTTCTCTTTGTATAAAGAATGGAATTTCATTTTTGGGAAAACATGCATGGTGGGCTCGAAAAAATTGCATGATTTCTTTATTGTTCAGATGTAGTTACGGTTTGAAAAAATATTTCTGATTTATTCAAAGACTCCATGAATTGCCTATGAAGCTCCGCGTAAGATGAGTGGCTGAACTTTCATATTTTTGTTTGTTCTTAACAGAATGGGAAGGGATATGGCTTATGATAGCTGGTCTTGTGATCTGCTTTGTGCTGCTTCATCCCCAGATTTGTACAGAATCAATTTGGAGCAGGTTCTGTTGCTAACAATTATATTCATATATTACAACTCCCATCCTTTGTAATGTATTTCATGGTTTTCCTTGCTACTTTATGATTGTAGTTATGTAAGAAAAGCTTAATTAGTTTTATGATTTTGTTTTGCAGGGGCGATTTCTCAACTCACTGAACACAAATTCCCCTGCACTCAATGTCGTTACTCGAAGGTTTTTGGAGAACCTTTTTTCTATTTCAGAGCAATGGCTTCTTGATAGTGGATTTCATTTGTGATTTAGTTTATTTTGTTGTTTACCTAAATGTGAAAGAAATATATGTTTGCAGCCAATTTCATGGGCTAGTTGGTTGTGGCGGTGAGGATGGTGCCGTAGAATGCTTTGACACAAGAACAAGATCCTCCATTGGTAGAATAGATGCTGTTGCATCAGGTGGAGACAATGACCAGGTAGTTGGCAGGTTGCATAAGTTTTTGAAATGGTTGTTACTGTGTTGGCCCATTTTAGCTTAATCTTGACAAATGGATCCTTAATTGGTCATCTTGATAGTTTTTCCATACAGGGAGTCTGTTTTTGGCTGTGGTCACAAATGCTGTCCTATATACAGGATATGATTTTCAATTTTCCATCATAACTGTTGGACTTTAAAAAATGCCTAACAAGCTTAGTTTTGCTCGTTATTCTGTGTTTGACTAAAATCATTACTTAGTAAGCACTATAAAAGTAATTGACAACACTTTTAAACATAATAATACCCTTAATTTCCTGAATCTTGCCTGTTTAACTTGTTTTTCTCGAAACTCTGTTAAAGTTCTTGCTTTCTTGTGACTGCAACTCTGTTGAATTGAGGCTTTGCAATCTTACTTCATCTGCTAATCCATAGGGGGTCACTGCACTTGAGTTTGAGAAAAATGGTGGTTTCCTAATGGCTGTTGGCAGTGGTGGAGGAAAGGTATGAAAAGCTATGTTATATGTACGGAAAATTTTTCCATTTATAATTTTCATTATCTGCATTGTATTTCTAATAAATAATTGTGACTGTTATAACCTTGGATACTTAATCAAATTTTTTGCATCCCTCATTTATGCATTGCTTAGGCCTTTAAAGTTAGTGGTGTGGGTTAATTCAAAGGCGCATGTATTTCATTTCACAGATTACTTTTGTCCTATTATCCTTGAAGACCTTGTTATGGATTACATCATATCGGGGTCATATTAAATGCCTAGAAAATTGTAATTACCAGAATGCACGGTTCATAAAGCATATTGTATTTTATTTTAGCGAAGTGGCAAATATTACTTTTCTGTTTTATATTGTACATTTGTATTGATAATTATGCTCGAATAATTAGAATGATAGGTAATAAAGTGATAGTTGTTGGGATTAAAGTGGTCGTTGAGGCCTTGAGCTTTTTTTTGCCTTATAAAATCATTACTACACGATGGTTTATGTTGAACTATCAGGTTATGTCCATGCTGTAAAATTTCTGAGCAAAACCTCTTCAGAGCTTTTGGTGGAGTGTCTTTTGATACAGATTAACTTTTCATCCTTCTTTCATTGAAGGCATCTGAATTAAGTACTAAGAGCGACAATTGCTACAAATTTTGATTTTAAATTTGAATGACATCATGTAGTGTTTGTTTTGCTCTACTGATAAAATTGCTCTCTAAATTTAGTAAGATTTTCACATGATTTTGATTATTATGGAAGTTCTTTGACCAAATTTTATTTGACAAAGTTATGGTATAAATTATCAGAGGGAAGTAATTTTTGTGTGAAGATTTTTTGCTTGTATTTGAAGGGTTTCATATTTCTATCAATTTTGATTGATTTTCATACCTTTATAAACTCGATCATAAAGAATTCATCCTGCCTTTGCACATGCAGGTTTTGATATTTGATTTACGATCGTCATACCCTATAAGAGTAAAGGATCACATGTAAGCGTATTTATTGATATTCGTGACATTCCTATGCCATTAGGACTCATTGCTTCTAAGACTTTGAAATAATTTTGTAGGTATGGAAGTGCTATATTGGACATTAAGTGGCATCGTACTATTAATTCTGAACATTCACAGTTGATTACTACCGACAGTCACATTGTTAGGATTTGGGATCCCGAAACGGTAAGAAGATTATATTTCCTCCAAAATTGTTATTGGAGAAAAAAATTATAATTTTCAATAGAACGTGCTTGTTGCGTTTGCAATTGTTATTTATCAAAACTATCAAATTATGACTTAAACGTTCTTTTTCTACAAAAGACTAATAATGCTTAACTTAATTGGTCTAGGAGCGCATAGATTAAGTTGGAGAATGTGCGATGAGTTGTCAGATTAGATGTAAATAGGTCTTAGATCCTCGATATACATGTTATTTTCTTTGTAACCTTTTTAATTCACTGACATTAGAATTTTTCTGCTATCGTTTTCCATCATGTTCAGGGTAAAGGAATGACTAGCATTGAGCCAACCGGTGGAAAAATAAATGACATATGTACATTCAAAGACAGTGGGTTGATGTTACTGGCTTTGGATTCTAGCTCCATACCATCCTACTTCATTCCTGCTTTAGGACCTGCTCCTAAGTGGTGTGCTTATCTCGAGAATTTGACAGTGAGAGATGATGATACTAGCATCTTAATTTAGTGATCATTCAGAATTCCAATTTGTTTGGAGTTTTGGATTTAATAAAATGTTATAATATTTCTTTATTTAGTACATAGTTCCTTATAAAAATAAAATCGGAATGGTTTTTAAACAGGAAGAGCTGGAGGAGGGTGGTCAAACAACAATATACGACGACTACAAATTTGTTACTAAAGAAGATCTTGAGAAGTTGAAGTTGTCTGAGAAGTTCAATTTGACTACTCTGATAGGTACCAATTATCTGAGAGCGTACATGCATGGATACTTCATTGATCATCGATTATATAAAAAGGTGACTCTTTTGTCTGTTTTTAGGGGAAGATGATATGGCTTTTTCTCCAATCTCCACCATCTTCATTTATTCTTATTTCTCTCTCAATTCTCGTCTCACATCTATCTGTTGATATTTTTTTTTACTCTCATTTTGATACATTCAATAGGTTGAGTATAATATTTTCTTATTATCGTGTGTTCGTATGTTGTAGGCAAAAGCCTTGGCAGAACCTTTTGCATATTCTGCTTACATCGAACAGAAGAAACAAGAAAAACTTGAACAAGAGCGGGCTAATCGAATAACCGTGAGTCATATGCCTTATCACTTTTTTGTTTTCACTTCATGGGCTTCCGCATACTTCTTACGATGATTGTGTTAATATGAACTACAGTTGATTGCATGTTTTATCAAGAGGGATATTCTGAGTGTGTTTCTTTTTGCTGATTAATTAATGATAGAAAAATGTTTGCGAAGTCATATTAAGTTTTTTTTGGAAAAATATTATTATTTTCTACTGTTTTATCTCTTTAAATACTTACATTTGTGGTCACTCTAATTGTACATATATAAAAGTGAGGAGCCATAAGCAGAATAAGATGTTTTTATTGCCAAATTTGCTTCATAGCCTCTATCTCTATTTGTTTGCGTTGCTTTCGTGTCTTCCCATGTCAATTAATAAAGTTGTATAGATTCTGGAGGAATATTTTGTCTTTACTTTTGTGGGTATGATGGCTTTCTCTGGTCTTTTAACCTTTTGTGGGATTACGGATGAACGAACTACCAAATGAAATCAAATTTGTCTTTTTTCATTTCATTGCTTAATAGAGTTATAATGTCTGTTTAGTGCTGATACTTGTATTTGAATTCTTTATTTATTGTCGTTGTTTAATGCTTCAGATTAAAAGGAAGTTACCCAAGGTTAATCGACGATTTGCCAGTCAAATCCTTCAGAATGAGGATGCTGAAACTGAAAAGGATGCAAATGCCGATGAGAATAAAAAGACATCAAAGAAAAGGAAAGGGCTTGGTACTGAGATTTTCAAAGATGAGCGTTTTGCAGATCTGTTTTCAAATAAGGTACAGCAATGTCATATGCTATAATTCCTATATCGACTATTAAATACGATATATTTGGTGTACAACTGTTTCATAATATATCAAGTCTAGAATCTTAGAAAAACAAAAGAAAAATGATTTATGAATATCAAAATTTTTCGTCCTCGGGGTCATTATTTTCATCACCACCAGGATGCTTGTATGATCAGGATCTTATGTAATATTTTCCACAGTAGATATCTCATAGAATTAATAACTTTTGAAGGGGATCTTCAATTCGAATTAAGAGTTACTTTTGAACCTATTTTTCTTCTCAGGAATTTGAGATCGACGAGTTTTCCCAAGAATATCTGGCCTTACATCCCATGTCTTCAAAGAAGCAACAGCCGTCTTTACTCGAGGAGCATTTTGAACCCGTGGAAGAGGATGAAGATCAGAGATCAAGTGATTTGGATGCCTCCGAAGAATTATCATCAGAAGAAGAGCCAGGCTCTGGCAATCCTGAAAGAAAAAAGAAAGCTAGAGTTCCAAGGTGTGACTTTTGACTGAATATCCCACTTCTCGTGCATTGATTCTTTGTTTATAAATAAATAAAGGAATACCCACACCCACACCCACACCCACATATAATAATGTTCATGTGCAATTTGAAGAAAAACTAAAAACTGGTGAAATATGTTCTCTTGTAGTCTTCCCCTAACGTGTTCATCTTCTGTTATGTGCAATGTTCTTCTGTTTTATGCTCTGTTGAGATGATTTGGGTAGATTAACTTTCTTTTTGTTATATAATTCAAAATGAACTTCATTTAAATCCCAAAAAATTCCTTGCATAGACCTTAGATGAATTATAGAAGAACCAACATTATAATTATTGAGAAAAAGTAGAAAAGTGAAAAAAATGTATGGCATGTACCTTGAAAGTGGAAACTCTTGCAAAATGGTTATTTTTCCATGTGCTGAAAAAACAGAACGATGTATATGTAAATAATCTTGTGATTTCATGGGTGGTTTACCAATATTTGATTATGAGGTGAGAAAGTTTAATGATCTGTTATGGAAACATGTAGGCTTTATGAAGTTAAGGATGCACGACATGCCGATGCATTTTGGAACCGAGTATCGCTTGCAAAGGATGACTCGCTTTCGATGGGGGAGAGAGTGGCTGCTCTTGGAGACGATAAACATGCTTTTACGTCACGGAATAATGTGAAGTTGGGACTGGGAGGATCTCGGGAAATCTCTTTTATTACGAAGAGTTCTGCAAAGTACAAAGAAGACGAAGACCACAGAGAAGCACCGCGAAAGGGCAGGCGTGGGATTCAACCTTTGGGTCTAAAGCCTGATAGATCAGAGTTTCGAGGTCAAAAAAGAGGCGGATTTAGAGGTAGAGGAAGAGGAAGAGGCAGAGGTAGAGGTGGTGGCAAAAGAGGTGGACGGTGAAAGTCGATATGCTTAGATGGACTGAATCTGACTAGAAATGTTCACAATTAAGAACGACCCGAAATCACTTGACGTATGCAAAAGCTGCCAAGTAAGTTCCTTCGACCCTAGTATTGAATTGATTGAGATGCATTCTTAGGTACTTAGATTAGAGCATCTTTACATGCTTTTAGTGATGAACAGAGAGAGTGAGACATAGGAATTATGGAAGTAAATTTTGTGATGTGAGCTGGTAGTATAATTGTATTTAAGCTTTGTTATATCCTTACATAACCTTTCTTAATTTACTTTCGTGTTTGAGATTTATTGAGTTACAAGATGCTTTCGAAGGGAGCATTTAGGGTCACCAACTGGTCCGTGGCATAGCCATAGGCATAACTCAAGGTCGGTGGGCTTGATCATATACTACTCCATTTCGAGCCCACCCTGCCGATGAGGCGTAGCGAACATTGACCCTTTTGATTTACAATTAGGATGTTTCTTTGCTCGGTGCGCGAGCAAATTTATAGTTATATTTTTAGCTGTATTGAATGATTTTACTGACTTTTTTTATATGAATATGTAGCAATTAATACTCGAGACATGATATTGTTATTCGGGAGAGAGAAAAATATGTTTAAATACAGAGATATGACTCAAGGCTTAGGTTACCAGAGTATTAAAAATCCAGTGCTCTAAATATTGCTGAGTTGTAGAGAATTGTCACAGTTAAGATAAAAACATTATAATATATTTAATATTTATTTTCATCATCTGTCTAAGATAGTGCTCGGCCTTTTTGGCAAATTTTAAAATATGAAATTGTTCGGACCAGAAAATGAGGAAGATTCCTTTTACACCACTCCTTTGGGAAAGAAACAGAGGCTGAAAATGCAGAAATATAATTATTTAGTGATTAATTAATAATTAAGGGAAATTAATAAAATAAATTCTAATTTTGGAATTCATGATAAATCAAACCTTTGAAGAAATTTTCGCAAGCAATTAAATCTTGAATTATGAGAAATAAAGAAGACAAATATCACAATCACTTTTTCTGTCAAAAATATCGAGACAAATGCTACAGTAACGTTTTCTACTTAAAAATCTCAATGGATGTCCAAGGGACGTATTTCAACAACGAGGGACGTCCAATGCTGATCCACGAAGAGGAGAGTCCAAAGTGGTTCCTAGATGAAGAGACGAACCTTGCAATGAGAATGAACGTCTAAGATAAGAGGAGGGGCGCCAACAGATGAAAGTTTCTGCCCGTTGGATAAAGAGATGGACGTCCTTCAATGTGGACGTCCTTCATGAGTTGTGAATTGACTTTAGAATCGTGTCATTTGAGTGAAGAAATAGAAAGTTATATCAATTCAAACTTTAACATATAATTTGAAAGGATAGAGATGTTTAAAAATTGTAAGCTGAGAGACATTTGTTGTATGCTGAGGAACATTTGTTGTGGGTCGTCTATTGTAAGTTGAGGGATGTTTATCGTAAGTTAAGGGATATTTATCGTAAGTTAAGAGATCCATTGTAAGTTGAAGGATATTCATTGTAAGTTGAAGGACGTCCGTTGTAAGTTGAAGGACGTTCGTTGTAAGCTGAGGGATGTTCTACAATTCGTTCAACATTGAGGGAATGTCATCGTTTAGTATGACGTCCTTCATCCTAATACAACTTCGTCCCTTTTAAACAAGTGACGTTCCTCTTCCAACGGACGTTCGTCCTCCTAATACGACATCGTCATTTTAAATAGCAAGCATCCCTCTTCACAACAGACATCCCTCATCCTAATATGATGTCGTCTCTTTTAAACAACAGATGTTCTTCTTCACAACGGACTTCAGTCATCCTAATACGATGTTGTCCCTTCTAAACAACGAATGTCCCCCCTAACTTACTACGGATGACCCTCAACTTACCCTTGTCATCCAAGAACGTCCTTCAGAGGTTTTTAAGTAAAAAACGTGACTACTGTGTTTCACTTGACATTTTTTGACGAAAAAAGTGATTGCGAGGTTTGTCTTTTTCATTTTCCATATTTCGAGATTTACATATTTGTAAAATTTCTTTAAGGTTCGTCGCTGATTTAAAAGTTTAGGGTTTATTTTGTTAATTTCCCAATAATTAATACATTTTTCATTAATTAATTAATCAAAATATTAAATATTATAAATTTGTCTTTAATAGGATATTAAATGCATATCGTTACTACTTATAACACTTGATATTCAATATATGAATATTTTTTTAATTAACTATAAAAAAAATGTTGACATTATTTTCATTAAAATAAAAATTTATAGAATGGATTAACTTTTTTTAAAAATAAAAGGAAAATAAACAATTATTTAATATTTAAAAAGTCAACCAATAAAGCAATAGTTTTAAAATTATTACATATTAAAGACTTTTACAATTATGATAATTGTTTTCGTGAAAACAATTAAATAAAATAATTCCGAAATTATTAAATTATAGACGAGGACTTGAGAGTCAGATTAATAAATAAATTAAGATTTTGATAATTGAAATATAATTATTACAAAAATTAGAGAAGTCAATGCATTGTCAAATAAATTAATCACTAATTAGAGAGTGTTTAAGGGTGTGATTAGCACGTGACCAGACAATCACACACGAGAATTTTACAAGCCAAACTTAGGAGGGCCTCGTGCATGCCATTCTTGCCACGTGTACTCTCTCTCTAAATTCTAAGAGTTTATTCAATTTAAAACCCAAACTTTATTTTTTAATAAAACGAATATGGAATTTTAAGATTTGTACTACTTAAATCAATTTAAATGCTTTTTTAAAAATAAAACAAACATCGAACTTTGAATCATAAACAAATTAGACATTTCTCGGTTTTGCTTCAGTCGTAACCCAATTAAGCCGACATTACAATATTTACATATTATTTTAATTTTCATTTTAAAAATTACAAAAAACTGAACAAATATAACTAAATTCGGCTCAAAATGAGCCTAAACCAACAAAATCGACCAAAAATCAAGGCCAAATCGACTCAAATCCAGTTGGAACCAAACTGGATAAAATCGAACAAAATGGTTCAAGATTCATTTTGTTCTTGGTACAAGATTTAAGGTTAATTTTGTTCAAAAAAGAATTTAAGGTTTAAGTTAAACAAATTTTAAAATTTGAGGTTTATTTTGTTTAAGAAAAGTTTAGGGTTTCAATTGAACAGACTACTAGAATTCAAGATTTAATTTATATTTGACCCTAAAAATAATAACCCTAGTTTTGCTCGATTGTATATATTTTCTTACTTACATAATAACATAATGTGACGTGACAAATATTTGTATACGCATATTTTAGGCTAAACTTTTGGATATGCCTAGCGTTACTCGTATAAAAATACATCAAATTATACAATAACCTATGCATCATATCCGAAAGCAAAAAAAAATAAAAAAGCAATCTTAGCTATTTATTATTGCGGCCTATTAACATGGTGCAACATGTATTATATTCGGCGAAAATTTAGATTTATTTATTTATAACTATTTTTTGAAGAAAAATTCACGTTTTAATTATCATTAATTAATTTTAAAAGTTTGGAATAAAAATGAAAAAACAACCAAAATAAACTTATTTTTTCTTGGTAGTATGAAAAAAATAGGATAATTATTAATATTAACCATGAAGTACAAGAATCATTTTAATTGATATCTCGAACTTTTATTTTTGTTATCTAACAGTAAAGATGTCTGGTGCTAACACTTCAATATTAAAGTGTAAGATGAAAAAAATAAAAATTCATTGTATCAGTTGAAAGAATTTCTATATTTCAAAGTTAATATTGATAATTACTCAAAACAATATCTCGATTATTTTGTGTTATTTTATGAATGAAGTTTGAGTATGACTAATTAATTGAATATTGACAATATACTTAAATTAAAATTAATTTGTCAAGCAAAAGCAACTCACTACTCAAGAAATAATATAATATTTTTATTTTATTTTATTATTTAAATTTGAGTCGAAAAATTAATTGCCCATGTGGTAGTCTGCTTTGTAAAGGTAAGGATGACTCAAGTGTAGATCCAACCCATAGTAGTGGAGTGCACAATCCACATTGTTTTGGAGAATGAAAAATATATGGTCTATAAGTAAGGTTCTACTTTCTACTTAGTATAACGCGTTTTAGAGTAACACCAAAACAAAATTGTACGAGCTTCGTACTAAAACGAACAATATTGTACTGGAATGATTGGGAACGTTATCACCCCACATATGCTTAATTCTTGTTGTCAACTCTAATTATTTATTTTTCTTATTTAAAAAAAATTAACTTTAGCTATTACATTTAATTAATATGAACAGTTGAAATTAATTTAAATTGTTTGAAATATTCCCATCTGATCATCAATATTCAATATATATATATATATATAAAAGCAAATCATATATTAATAATATGAAGACAGAATGAATCAATTATTTGGAGCAGTCTCTGTCTGTCTACAAATATGCTGTCTGCAATTTCTTGGCTTTCAATGGAAACTTGTTTCTAATTTCCCAGCAAATCTCATCATGTTTTCACTTTCCTCCCTGTTTACACCAGCTCCAACTGACCATCAATGGCGATTAGAGAATAACTTCATTGACCACGATCAAAACCCACTCTTCCACTTTACTTCCGATCGAATTTACGACTCCAATTTCTTCCACTTTCCTCCTCCCCAGCCTCAAGTTATCGACCCCGGCCTTCCCCTACAGGGTGGAAGCGGCGGCAGCGGTGGTGACTCCGTCACGGCTAAGAAGCTCAACCACAATGCTAGCGAGCGGGATCGTCGGAAGAAGATCAACTATCTTTATAACTCTCTCCGATCTCTTCTTCCTACTGCCGATCAACTGGTTCGTCTAACTTAATTTCTAACCTCTCCGTGGCAATTAGAATCTAAATTACACTTTAACTTTTATTCGGACAATGCAGAAAAAGTTAAGCAATCCGGCGACGATATCGAGAGTGGTGAAATACATACCGGAGCTACAACAACAAGTGGAGGCACTGACGTGGAAGAAAGAAGAGATTAAAGCAAGAATGCAGACGGCTGAAAAAGCAGATGAAGCTCCCAAAAAACAGGAGAAAAAAATGAATTTTGAAAACAGTTTTTCGAGTGTGTTTACAAACAGATTAAGCGAAAAAGAGATTCTGATTCAAGTCTGGAGCAAAGAGGATCATCATCAGATGAAGAACAAGCTGTCTGAGATGTTAGTTTTGTTAGAGAACGATGGGCTTCTGCTGTTGAATGCTTCTTCTTTCAAGTCTCTTCATGGGAGGGTGTTATTCAATTTGCATCTTCAGGTAATTATTTTTATTATTATTATTTTTAAAGCACACTAGATGGTTTATTGCATTAATATATTTATATACCATGTCGTACAAATTAAATCCTGAATTTTATGGATCCGTTTGTATCATTCCTAGTATTTTCAGTACAATATTATCCGCTTTAGGTTAAATCCAAACAATTTTATTCTTAAGGTTAGTTCAAAACGCGTTATACTAGGTAAGAAGGAGAACAATACTTATAAACTTTGCATTTTCTAATCTCCTGCGATATGAGATTGTGCACTTCTATTGATACGAGCTGGACCTACACTTGGGCATTTCCTACCCTTTACAGGGAGCACTGCCTCACAGTTCAACTTAAATCTAAAGCTTTTTTTAATAAAAAAAACCTTAAACTTTAATATTAGTTTAATTTAAACCCTTATCTTTCTTGTTTAACAAATTGAATCTCGAACTTTGTATAGTGAATAAATTAGTCAATGTTATTAAAATTAGACAATGTTCAATTTTGCTCTGATCGGAGCTAAACCAAACTGATATTATAATATCAAATAAAGTGTAATTTTGCTCCTAACGTATGGAGTAATGTGTTCATAACTCTTTAACATTTTTTTTTTTTTTTACCCAAACACCCTAACATAACATATCGGCTATAAGCGATTTGCACATTTCTGTCCATTTCTCATGCAAAGAAGCCCCCGATTCTCTCCCCGAGCAGAAAGCTACGGAGTTGCGGTGATCGAATTTGAGTAGAAGATTGTCAAAACCTTTACCGTCGAGTTTACCTCGAACATTTTCGAAAGCTCTTCGGGCCCTTTTCGCGCAATAACCCTAGCCCCAAATGACCCAATGGCTGATTCTGAAAACATTTTTCTCTCTAATTTTAAAACTTCATTAGATAGTTTATTAAAACTATATATATTAAATGGTTCTTCATTTTATTTTTATTTTAAATAAAATTTAGAAATAACTTTGGCTCATTCTTCGGACAAAACCCGACTTGACCCGAACAAACTTTTGGGTTTGATTTAGGCTAGGTTGGGCTCGAAGCCCAGCCCAACTCACACCATTGATTCTCTAATAATATTTTATAATACTAATTTTTATTTATATTATTAATTTATATATATTTTTATTCACTCTGCAGGTGGATGGGTACTACACGACGGAGGCTGAGACATTGAGAGAGAATTTGCTAAGACAAGCTACATGAAAAGCTAAAATTTTGGATTTTTATATTTTATTTAGAATAGAATTCTTTAAATTTGAGAATGTTATATGACATTAAAGTGTAATTTACCCCATGATTATCCAAAAGTACTTGAATATATAAAAAATTTCATATATATATATATTGAATTAACAAGAGTTGTAACAATGTATCCTATGAACATCGAATAATCATAGAGATTCCATTCATAATGAAGAGTTGTTTGATTCTATGTCGATTGAGGAAGGTGTAAGAGAATGTTTGTACAAAACTGCATTCTATGCAAGTGCACGTGTTGTGAAGTAAGTCACAGTGATAAGTAAAAGTCGATTTCATGAAGAAAAATTTAGCACAATTTAAATCTAAGTAAAATAATTAAATAAAAATTGATTTAAAATAGTGATTTGGGTTTCAAACAATTAAATTAAATTACAAATAAACAAGTGAGAAATTTAGATAACAAAAATTGGGTTTATATTTATTCAAAATGTTGTAGAATATTGTAGCAAAATAGTTAGATGACCTAGAATTTACTTTTTAATTCAAGGCACCGTGAGTTACTTGATTAATTCCCATAATATTTTCTCTATGCATATGAATGACAAATATCACAAAAAATTTCATTAAATACTCTTCTAAATATGTCATGTGACTAAAAAAAAGTGTAAATGTTTATCCTCACACAATTTAATATCACTCCTTAATTTCTACTTACCAACAAGTACATTAGAAATACAAATATTTATTTATGTCCAACGACAATAAATAAAATAAACGTTAAAAATATATTAATTTATCTAACTTTATTCATGCAATAATCTTAGCAAAGATAACTAAATTCACATAGTCAAATACTCTCTTCTCTTAGCCAATGCAAGATTAGTTCATTACAGAAGCAAAAGTCATCATATTAATTCTAAAATTTAACATAATAAAAAGTTGAAAAATATTAAGAGTCTTCTTTGTTGTTGTGATGTTGTTCAATGGTGCAAAAACATCTGTGTTAGAAATCGAACGATAACCGAAAAAAAAAAGGTGTAAGATACTAGATTTACTTAAAAAAACTATTTCGAGAAAAAACCATGGGCAGATGAATAAATCTTCTATGAATATTAAAATACAACCTCGATTTTTGCGACTTCAACATAAATTAATTTATAGAGAAAACAAAACCCTAAATGAGATCTATAATGCAGTCCCACCGGCCCGACCTAATAGAATTTGGGTACACCGAAATCTTACAATCTCCACCTTGACTTGAATTATATGAAAGAGACCCATGGTGCGTGCTTATCAGTCATGCCTAACAAAACGAATTCAAAACCCTAAATTTTGACAACCTCCATCTTGAAACGAATTCTACTGCAAGAAGCTAATTTTTAAAATTTTAAAATTTCCTCTTCCACACCCTTACAGAAGATCTGCAACGAGGGTTCAGTTGCATATGTCAAAGAAATATACAGATTACCAATATAAGAGTATTCAAGGATAAATTCGGCAACATATCTGACTATGTTTAAGAAACACATAAACCATGATGATGACATCTTCAAATCTTATAAAGTGTCACCCAAAGTTGTGCTAGTATATCTCGCCTGACTTGTCTTATCGAGTATGTCTTTCAAAACACTTTATAATTCCACTATTATTATCTTTTAATAACGAAATGTCGAATTTTGATCTGAAAGTGGAAGATCTATATTAATGATTTCATTGCCACAAAACATATTTTCTTAACAAAATATGTAACCTAAAATCACTAGTTTCAAAAAAATATTCAACCAAAAAATTTGAAGCTGAAATTCACAAATATCACAAGATTCCAAAAGAAATCTCCAAAATTCAAATATTTTTGCCATAACAAATTATTCCCAAAATCAAATCAAATCAAATCAAATTGTCAGAATAATCGTAGATATCACAAAATTCAAACCTGATTTGAATTTCAACAAACAATAATCTACAAGATTGAGACATTCCTATGATTCCAGATCTACCATAAATCATCAAACTTAATCTTTGAAAAATCTTTTACAAATCCCAAGGATTTTCAATAATTTTTATCTCTAGCAAAAAAATTTAACTTTGTAGAAGACACTCTCACGATAGTCCAAATCGAAATGACTTGATATTGGGAATGGAGAATATCGATGCAAATCTATGGTGACTGACGATAAATATGTACCCTCTGATGACGAACCTGTTGTTCGGAGCTACAACGCCTCTAACAAACTCAAAAGTAGAGAAAGATTGGAGCTTTCATGATGGACGGGGCACCGTTTCTAATGGCGGTTAGTCGGCAGAGAAGAACAAATCTTCATGAAGAAAACGAATGGCAGGGGGAATAATTTCCCCCTTTTTTCCTTTTCTTTTTTCAAAAAATTGTAATTTTCTGAAAAATTACACAAATTGTGTTCGATGCGGAAGAACCAAAGAGAATTTGTTTCAGTGTACTTGGAAACACGAACTCTTAAACCAAAGCTTTGATAGCACTTATTAGAGATCGAACGATAATCGGTAAAAGAAAATAAGATGCGAGAATTTAGATTTACAAGGAAAAACCATTTCGGGAAAAAAACACAGGCGAAAGAATAAATTTACTATGAAGTTCAAAACACAATCACAAGTTTTGCGACTCTACCTTAAATTAATTTATCGAAAAAATAAAACCTTAAATGAGATCTACAATGCAGACCCACCAACTATGCCCAATAAAATTTAAGTCACACAAAAATCTAACAATATGTGTTCAAAATACTTACTGCAAAGAACAAGAAATGGCGTCCAAAGGCTTTTGTGATTCCTTTGATGGTCTTCTTCCATTGTCATAGCAAGACCTCTTCCATTTTGTGCTAAATCATCGTCCTCCAAGGGTTATTTTTCTCCTTTTGTTTTTGTTTGGCCTTTTGGCCTTTTTTCAGCCCTCCTTTCTCTATCCTCAACTTTCTCTTTCTATAATCATCTCCCAAATTCTCTTCTCTCTCCTTATGCTCCTCCTTTAAATTAAGAGATTGATAATTTGTTTTGCTTTCTCTCTCTTATCTAACTCAAAAATTGAAAATCCAATCAAATTCCATTTTTTTTTCCAATATTTCAGCTATATCCCAATTTTCCATTATTTTCCATCAATATCTCTTATCTCTCTTTATGGAATCTTCATTCAAATTGATCTTGATCCACCTTTTCTTTTAGCCATATTCAGACTTGCATATGTGTTATTTTTATTCCTTTTCGTCGTATGCATAAAATAAAATATAATTATGCATAATATGTTTTTGTAAAAATACAAAAAAATCCGATTATTTTATGATAAAACACAATGTTCTAGTGTGCTACAACATTCTATACAAAAACACAAATTTTATTTATTAAATCACCTATTTCAAACAAAATTCATAATAAAATATACCCATACAATAATTTTTTTTCAAAAGTTATCCTTTAATAATCATTGATATCATGCAACAATAGCATATCTGACCTAAGAGACAAGTACATAATAATTAAAAAGATAAAATATAATTTAGATCCTAACGTTTGAAATTATTTAAAAATTAGAATTTTTTTTTTTTAATAAGCAAAACGTTTATCTTTCAACTATTAGTAATTTGGACATTACTGTCAATTAAAGCCAACACATGTAGACCACGTTTTTCGTTTAATAAGATATTTTAACTTGATTTCTAATTCATTTGGCGAATTCAAACTCTATCGATCAAACGATAAAATTCAAAATCAAGTTAAAAATCAATAAAAATGTTATAAATTGAGTTACAACACATCATTAAATGAAAAATGTATTGGATTTGATGGATAAATTAACTGTAATATCTAACGTCCTGATATTGAAAGGTGAATGTTCTTTTTGTCATAAAAAATAATTTAAGGTGTAAATGGTAAATAAACTTAAACGTTAGGATGTATATTGTAATTTTTTCTAATTTAATATATGTTTGTATAATCTAAATAATGATGATAAAAATTCATGATGAACAAATATGTTACATTTTATTTTTATGTGTTAGGTACAAATTCAACCTTTTTTTGTTTACCTAGACAATGTTTTAGTAGGTATATATTAACATCCATAACAATGTGGCGTGAAAAAAGATCAAACTTAACTAACACATGTGACACCCACCTGAATATTACCAATTCTAGAAGCAAACAAGTGAATTGGTCAAATTTATCAATTAATTTTAAGATAACACACAAACTGTCACGTCCTAGTGTTTACAGGTAAATAGGTGTACAAATAATGTACGAGTAGGGTAATCGTAATCGATATTAATTGTTATTAAAATTGATAAAGTGTTTTTCATTCCTATAATTTAAAGGATTGAACATTGAATGTACTAATATTGACTTCATTAGAGTTATCAAAAACTTTGTAGTGATGATTTTTTTAGTTTAATTAGACTAATGAGATAGACCCACTATGTTTAAGTTAGTGGGTAGTCACCTAAATCATATTTGACCATTCTATCATTTACACCAAGTTCTTCAACTTTTATTAATGTTATTATAATGTAATATGAATCTTAAGATTGCACCCAAATGTCATTAAAAATGATAAATAATTATTATTAGAGTTCGGTGACCTGAATTCTAATTGGATTATAATGTAAAGCTCATAGTGCGACAAAAATAAAAATAATAAAATTAGGAATTCTAGTGGCAGCGAAAGGATTGGGTCGATAAATCATAGCTGTGTTTATTTGATATTTGTTTTTGCAATAGATTTTATATTTTCCCGCACAAACTTTCCTACGCAATTTGATTTATCTATTTTGATATTCGCTCTTTTATTTGTTGTTTTTTTAGCTATTAAGAGTTTTTAAGTAAATCGTAATGTTTGTACTTTGTTTTCTTTTATGTATTCACGTTCAATTATTATAATTACCATTAATAAAAAAGTAACTCTAGGTTTACATTTTAACTATATGCTTTAATTTTAGCTCATGCCTTATTTTAACTATATATAATTTATCTTAATTATTATAATAATTAATAAATAACACATAATTATTAAATTAAGAGGTAAAATTAAAATGTGGAATTATAAAATAAATCTAGCATTATCCATCCAAAAAAAATTCAAATAGATGAACCCCCAGTCAAGGAGTCATGTTATTGCAACAACACTGCATTATAAATTAATTATTCCAATATATATAAAATGTATTGGAGCATATGATAAATACATGACCAGAAAAAGATAGTTGCGTGTCAAAAAAGGTTAGTGTAACGCGACAATAATTGATGATGCAGGAGGTGTCTCAATTGTTGAACGGTCGTAGTCGTACATTCCTTGCTGTGTGTATATTAATATTTGTAGTAATATAATGTAAGAATTAATTAATTAATTTAAAGTGCTTTCCCTATAATTTATTTATGAAAAAAAAAAAGAAAAATCAACCATCATCTCTTAGGATCAATATAAGTCACTTATTAAACTATTTTTATTAACAAAATAACCACTGAACTATACAAAAAAATCATTCTAAACATTACTGTTATGCTTGTCATTAAATGTATTGATTTTATTTCCCGGAACGAACATGTATTGATTTCGTTCCATTGATGATCTAAAGTTTAAAAATAACATTCTAATATTAACGTTCTGTGGTGAAACGTATCCTGTAACTATATTGATAATGGCCGAAACCTAGCTTCCAACTCTTTCACCTCTTTACAGCTTCCAAATTTATAAATATTGAAAATTTCGTCTTGCTTGACATGAAAGTCATAGTACTTAACCCTCAGAACATCGTCGTTGAACTCTACTCCAACATTGCACCAATCATCGCCGATGATATCGTGGTTCGCTGTGAACTCGTCGAAGCACATAGTCGAGTCTTATATAGTAGGGCACATGAAAGCAGAACGACGCACAACGGTCCGCTGCGGGCATACTGTGAATCTTTGTAGGGATTGATGCCAGTTGTTAGAGAGTTTGCAAGGCAAACAGAGCATCGATTTTGCATTCAACACCTGGATGCAAATCACGGCAAGTCCATCAAATAAGGAACATAAGATAATGAAATTGAGTTAGCAAACATGCAAGGATCAAACTATGCGTCAAAACTAGATATACATCATCTACAACAATTTATTAGAGGTAAACAGTTGGATGTTCCTCATAAAACAATACAAGTGCTTGATGTGGTTAGATGAACGACAAGTTATTTCATTAAATCCTATTTTAGTTATGTGAGATTGTTGGTGGGCAAAGATATACGAACAAGTTAAATGAACGAAAATTTTTTTCCCTTAAAAAAAATTTATTATTGTTATTACTTTTTACTTAATGGGTTGGGTATAAAACAAAATTAGCATGAATAACTAAGGAATTTTCTATGAATTTTATAAAACATAATCTAAAATGTTAACATAATATCAATCAATATAACTTTATTTATATATTAAAAAATTGTTATATTACATTTGTTTGTTGAGCACATTATTCCCAACAATTAGACCGTGCTATTAAAATTAAATAGACATTGATTTTGCTTGAATCAAAACTAAACTGAATTAATATTATAATATATTTATCCTTTTTCATTTTAGTTCATAAAATTGCAAAAAAAACTAACAAAACCGACGAAAACTTGATCAAGCCGGGCTTAAACTAACTAAAATTGACCTAAAATTACATTCAAATAAAAAAAAATCTAAGATTGAAACCAAATAGTAATCAAACTGAGTAAAACAGAAAAAATAAGTTCAAAATTTATTGTTTATGGTTCTAAGTTCAAAATTCATTCGGTTAACAAAAATTTAAAATTTGAAGTTCAACGAATTTCAAAATTCAAAATTCATTTTGTATATTTAAAAAAAGTTATGGGTTAATTCTGTACTTTACCCACTCAATTGAATAAATCTCTAAAGTTAGAAGCTAAAGTCCATTATTTCCAATATCCTATCCTATTTTTGTGAAGACATGCTAATGCTTTTTGGAGTCAAAACAAGAGAATTATACGCGCAAATGTGTTTACAAAAACTCTAGGAGCATGAAAAAGTAACCCGAGCTTTAAACTTTGAAATAGTTTGGATGAGAGAGAGAGAGAGAGAACGAGAGGGACAGGTACAAAGGATGTTGAAATTGCAAAGAGAAAGAGGTCAGTCATCAACCTTATTGTTGCTTTCTTTGATACTATTACGCTGTTGCAGAATCATTGGGAAATCTACAAAATCACTGCCTCTGGTCTCTGTGGGTCTCTGTCTTCTGCGAGAGAGAGAGAAACAACGATGAACTTGTAGGATGGAGAGAGAGAGAGAGAGAGAGAGAGAGGGATGCTTTTAGTATATCCTTCATGCAAGGATGACAGCTGACTCCTCTTTTTGAGACCTGTCAGCTTTTACTCCCTCAGTTGTCTTAAAAACAGACCACTTCTTCTGTTTCTAATACTCATTTCTTTTTAGGTTTCTAAATTATTTATTCGTTTTTAATTATTTTTAATTCAACCATAAAATCAATAAAAAAAAAAAGGTAAATGACAAATCGATGATAAATTAATAACAAATTAACTACTATGAAATATTTTTTAACAAGTTAATCACTCTCACATGATAAATTAACAAATCTAATATTACATAGACGTTTACCATTAAAAAGTTAGGTGCCAACGTCTAAACGCCGGAACGATTTGCTCCGGTGTCTACGAGCTTCAGAACGTCCCGCGTTGGGCGTTCTAATTTTCTAAAGAATTCAGAATGCCCAACGTAGGGCGTTCTGAATTTTCAGAGTTTTGGGTCGCCTTCTTTAGGGAAGAACACGATTCTAGATCTCATCTAAGCTACCAAATTCACAGATTTCTCGCTTGTAAGTTTTTAGCAAATTGGTTTTCTTTTATACTCTTGTTTTTGTTTTGTGGGTATCGAATTTAAGATGAACAACTGAAGAATTTTTGAATTTTTTTTTTCCCAGAAATTCAACGTACTTGTCTGGTGGTTTTGGATTTCTTTTACTTACTGGAGTTTTTGGGGGGTTTGCTTCTCATAAATAGTATTTAATCTTTTGGGCATTTTGATGACTGAAGGTTCGAAGAATTCAGAACGCCCCGCGTTGGGCGTTCTGAATTCTTTAGAAAATCAGAACGCCGTTCGACGTTCTAAATTCTTCAGCGTTCTGGGCCGTTTTGAATTCAGAACGCCGGAGAGGGTCGTTTCGGCGTTCGGACGTTGTCATTTTAATATACGTGAGTGGTTAACTTGTTACAAAATATTCCACAGTGGTTGACTTGTCATTGACTACAAACCATGATGGTTGATTTGTTATTTACCCAAAAAATAACAAACAAACAATCATACTTTATTATTAATAACAAATCAACCATTATCTTTTTTTTTTTGTTACTAACAAATTAACCATTGAACAATAAAAAATTGCCTCCACAAATATCGTCGTTAACTTTCTAAAAATCGCAATAGAAAAGAACAATTACCCATAGAAAAATAGAAAGAACTCGTAATTTTATAAGACACTTTCAGTGAAAAATAGTTAATATCCATGGAAAATAGATTTAGAAGATTTTGAGTTTTGTAAAAGAATGGATTTAGAATATTTCAAATTTTATAATTTAAAAGATTTTGTGAAAAAATGTTAATATTTTAGCTTTCGGATGGTTTAGAATTGTTTTACAGTCTATGGAGGAATCGCAATTTGTCTGTGTTGTCTGTGTTTTTCTATGAAGAAGACAATGAATAATATTTTTATTTGCAAATGATCCTCTGCAAATTAATAATTTAACCCCTGAATTATGACAATGATCCTCTATGGATAGACGACTATCGACAGCGGATCGACGACTAACCGCAGCAGATCGACGACATCCTCTGCAGATTAATAATTTAACCATAAACTATGATGTTCCTCTAGGAATTAACAATTTAAC
This sequence comes from Begonia loranthoides, assembly GCA_022433065.1. Taxonomy (NCBI): domain Eukaryota; kingdom Viridiplantae; phylum Streptophyta; class Magnoliopsida; order Cucurbitales; family Begoniaceae; genus Begonia; species Begonia loranthoides. The sequence continues at coordinate 14,445,314 of CM039476.1, read as the reverse complement.
TCCTGAACTATGACAATCATCTGCGGATTGATGATGATCCTCTGCGAATTCACGATGATCCTCTGCAAATCAACGATAATCCTCTGTTGATTAACAAATTAACCTCTGAACTATGATAATTCGTTGCAGATCGACGATAACCCACCACGAAACGACAACGCTATTTAACGAAAAAAGTAATTGCGGTGTTTATTCCGTCAATTTTTCATAGTTTAGTGGTTGATTTGTTAGCAAAAAAAAGTTTAGTGATTGACTTATTATCGAAAATAAAGTTCAATGGTTGGTTTGTCATTTTTCCAAAACAATATTAGAGTTTTAATTACCATTTAATCATGCTTTTTCTTTTTTATATATAAACATAAATATTTAGGTAGAGAAACGTCTGTCATCTTAAGACAGATATTATTATAGAGTTTATCTCGACCTTTTTTTTTTAGAGAAAATGTTTCTGCGATGTTCGCAATATTTATTTCTTATAGTTGGAGATTTTAGTTATCCGCAAATTTTTTTTTAAAGTTTTAACTTGTCACTAACTTAAAAATTAGGATTTATTTTATTAATTTTTTAAATACTAAATTATTTTTAAAAATATATTTATAAATTCTCTTTATCAAATATTTGTAAATAAACGACTACAAATTTAAACAAATTTAAATAAGTAAGTTTTTCCCCCAAGTTTTCTAATACTAACACTAAATCTAAGGAGTGATCTAAATGCTAATTAACAAATATCACAAAAGATTAATTATTATTATATTTTTTCCCAAATAATATTTAATTAATCCAAATTAATTCTTTCTAGTTTCTTATAATTTTTTTGAAAATATCTATTGTTTAATTTTTCAATTATATCACATGACATAAATTTTATTCAAGTCAAGATTAGAATTCCAAGCACAAAATTTTTTTTTTCCATTTAGAAAACGAGAGTTTAAAATAATTTTGTGAATAACTAAAATATTGAATTATGAGAAATAAAAAAATCAAATCTCGCAATCACGTTTTTTGTTAATCTGATTAATAAAAGTGATATTGTTCACAGTGGAAACGTGTCTTTCATTGCGGAAAGTAAGTCCTTGACTATAATTACTTCATGTACTGGTCTACTGCGGAAAGACGATCTATCAATTGCAGAAAAAATTTAAATTTTTAACGGAATACGTAACTGCAAGTTTCGCATTCTTCATTTCTTATAGTTCGAGATTTTAATTGTTCGTAAAATACTTTAAAGTTTGGTTGATTGAATAGTTTAGGGTTTGTTTTATTAATTTTCCTTTTATTTAAATACAAGTAGAGAAAAATACACAAAATTAATTAAGAAAGAACACTCATTAAAGAAAGAAAGAGAAATAGAAAAAAAACAATTAAGAAAGAATGAAATGAGTTAAAATAATTATTTTTGCAGAAAAAAGGGTTTGTTCATCGTCATAATTACAAATACATGAATGTTTTGAAATTAGCTGAATCCAGACAGTTTCAGAAACACCCAGCAAAAAACAAAAGGCAAGAGGGGTGTGTAACTGTTACTTCTTATGGCCGATTTACCTTCTGATTTCTTCTTCATCTACCTCAGTATTAATACCCTTCTCTCTATCATCTCCCTCTTTCTCTCTGAGGATACTCCGGCCACCGTCTACGGTTGCATAAGATGGTGGATGAGCTTGATGAGGGGAAAGAACAAGTGTTTGATGATTGGATTCAATAGCTTGAGATTGCTTGTGGTGATGGCTTTTCTTACAGTTTCTATTCTGGTTTTGCCTCTTATACTGCCGCCATTGCCGCCGCCTCCTCTACTTGTTCTTTTCCTTCCAGTTCTGATAATAGTTGTTCTGGTTTTCTTAGCTTTATCTCCACAAATCCCCGACATGGCCGATGGGTGTTTCTGAGTATTCAAACACCAAACAGATCAACCTTTAATGATCGTATGTTTGTTTCATCTCTCTCTCTCTCTCTCATATGCAGAACTCTTTCTCTCTCTAGAATAACTCGGTTTTGCTTCAGGAACTAACGATGATCCTTGTATGAAATTTATCTTTTGAGTTGAATGGTCTAAACCTCATCTTTCTCTAGTTGCCATTTTTGAAATCCTTGTATATTTCTCCTACCTGATTCTCTTTTTTTTCCTAGTGAGTTTTGTAATTTTTGCCCTCTCATTTGTTATTTTCCTATCATTTGTAGTCGCGCTTTCCCTAGTTCTTTCTTGCGGTAGCTCAAATAAAAGTAGGTGGGTAGGTTTAAAATTAAAAAGAAATTCTAATAATAATAATTGTTAAATTTTGGTGAGACCAAATTCTAATTAGACGGCTCCAATAGATCTTATTTTTTGTTTTGTTTTCTCTCTAAATTTATGTAAGATAGAATCGCAACTTACAGTTCTATCTCAATTTTCATATTGATATTATCATTTATCTATGGTATTATCCTTTGTTAATAATAATAATAATAATTGTTTAAGTTTGGTAATTCTATTTGGGTCACACTGGTAAATTTGTATTGTAAATCTTATTTAGGGTTTTATTTTATCTATAAATTCATGTAAGATAAAATCGCAAAATTTGCAATTATATCTCGATCTTCACAGTGATATTATCCTCTATTCATGTTTTTTTTCTCGAAAAAGTTTTTCCATATAAATCTATTGTTCCACTTTTGTATTTTTCTTTTTTGTTTATCGTTCGATTTTTAATAGGAGGTATCAGAGTTTGCTAGTGAGAGAGATTATAGAATCCAGATTTCGAAATTCGTTGAAATATCAATTCTCTCGTGTCTTTTTGTATCAAACATGGTTTTTCGTAATTTTTTTAAAAAATTACAATCTTTTGGAAAAAAATGGAAATTGTCCCCTTGTCATTTGTCTTCTTCATGAAGACTAGTTCTTTTTTGTCACATAGAAATAGCCAATGCCATTGAATCTCGATCAACCCACCCACCCATTTGCCCATTGAATCTTTGGTTAGTGCTGTAAAATCCCAGATTTTAAAAATGATTTTTAAAATTCCACGTGTAAANGAGAATCGGGTCGCCTGACCCGGCGGTTCTGTTGGGCCCCCCTTTGGGTCGTGACAAGTGCTCTCCTTTTGTAAGTTATCTTTTTCATGGAGAAGAAACCCATCAGCCGAATCTCGATGATTTTAAGCAGAATTTTGTTTTCAAAGTTTTGATTTCTTAACGTAAGTTTCAGATTCGTAGTTTGGTACTGCACGCAAGAGTTTTGTTGGAAAAGTTATAATTTTCTCAAAAAATATCTGAAATGTTTTGCATTATTTTCGGTTAAAAATTCCAACTTTATTCGAATTTTGGTTAAAAATCTAAACTTTAACCGTTTAGATGATTTGGGATAGATTTATTATCACTGTATATCTTTTGAAATCTAGAGATATCTGTGATATTTATTACAATAAGTCATTTCCAATATCCTTTTTTTTATCATGCATGATTCACAAGTGGAGTAAAACACAAGCATAAAATGACACATCATCATTTAATATCAGTAACTAATAGAATCCAGTAGAGAAAAACAAAATGCTTGCAATGGAATTTCATATTTTACAATGACATATTACTTTACTGATATTAAAGGATAATGACTGAACAATTTAAGTAACGCAGTAGAATATAAAATTAGAGTACACAGTACATAGACTCAAAAACATCAAATGGAGGAGGCAAGTAGGAGTAGAAGCGAAGGTGGATATGAGGTAGGAATATAGGGTTTGACAAAATGACACTCACGGGAAAAGCAAGACTCATTTATGTCATTGATATTCATACCATACTCCAAATTTATTAGTAAGTGTTGACATTCGACCGAGAATCAGAAAAAGAAAACAGAAAATAACGGATATCGAGATTTATGTGAAAAATTTTAGACAGGTTAAAAATTATGGTCAGAGGCGTAGATGAGAGAAATCACTTATCAAAATCAGTATAATGAGCTTTACGACTCAATCATATAATTATAGAAAAACATAAAATGTTAAGCATATTGAAATCCTTAACGTGAGCCAAAACTGGCTTGACACAGCTAGAATCGGATCACACCAAACTCAGTTTATAAATAATTAAATTATAAATGAATCAACAAATTCAAAAATAGCACTCAGCCCAAATGAAGATGGATGTTTTTATTTGAAAATTTAATAGCAAAAATAGCATAAACTCATTAAGAAGAAGATATCAAATGGGCAGTTTTGTAAGAAGAAGACAAATAAAATTTCTAAACTGAGGTAAGAAGACAGCTTGAGGGTTTAGGGTTTTACTGGTTTAGGGAAAGGTAGGAGGAGGGGGACCTTCTCTTTTTCTGTGGGCTGCTGTGAGATTGAATACATCTGAATCTGCAGAACTTGAATTTCAAGAAACTTTAGGTCAAGGCTTGTGCCTCCTAATCTACTCCTTGTTCCTACCAACCTATTCATATATTTATTGCCTAGTTGATTCTTCATTTTCTTTGAATTTTTATTCTATTTTTGTTTTTATTTTTAATATAGAGAAACTACTTCTTCCCTTGGTACTCATTTATTTTTAATATTGGAGATTATTTACAAATTAAATCTTAAACTATTTTTTAGACAAATCCAACTTACAATGTTTTGATATAAAAAACTTAGATCTTGAGGTCCATTTATCCGTTAAATTTTCAGTATATGTATATCACATTTTCATTTGATAAGGTGTTTTAACCTGATTTCTAATTTCTTTAGCAATTTCTAACTTGTTTTTTAATAATATCGTATGACTGATAGAATTCGAAATTGGCATATAAGAGATCGATGAAATTCGAAATTACGTTAGAAATAGCTTAAAACATCTGATTAAATAGAATGCGTGATATACGTGTTGCACTTAATGAATAAATTGATAGCAGAGTCTAAATTGTTGATAGTTTAAAAATTGAGGTTTAATTTATTTGAAAAAATAGTTTAAGATCTAACACGTAAAAGATCTCAAAGTTAGAGTTTAAAGTGTAATTTATAATTTATATTTTTAGTTATTTAATTTTCATGATATTAATCATGGACTAGATATATCGCATTGAATTCTTCAAAAAATAGTATCTTTTACAAGGAAATATGATAAATGAGATTTCAAGTAAATGTTTATATTTGCATAAATGATTCATCAAAATGATGAATCACCATCGATATCGGCACATCTGAGATTGCCAAATGTTCAAATATTCGTTTATTCAATCATTTTTCTTTTTTAGTTATTGGATATCTCGTTTGTAAATATCTTCGTTTTGGTTTTCAAGCCTATAATAAATTATTAACGTAATTCCAAAAAAATCCAATTTCTGAGATTTCATGAGGCTAGTTACATATATGGAATATTCTTCTTCAAGCAGAAGGAAAAGAGTGGATGAACGTTTAACCATTTTCACAGGGGTAATGATAGTTTTACCTTTTAATTATGCACTTTAATATGACTTTATTATGTGACGTATACGTGTCATTTAGTAATTAATATAACAATTAAGATATATTATAAATATCTTAATTTGAATCAAAGCTAGCAAATCATGGGCAATTCTATAACTTCAAGGTTTAATTGACATTTTTGTGATGTTTAGTTTTAATTAAGCTTAAATTGCTTTTATTTTACATAAAAACCAAATTTAGATGGGTTAAATACATTTTTTAATTCTTGAATCAAATTTACTTAATACAAATAAGGTGGCTCGGTTTTTTTCGAACGAGAGGTTTGAACTTGGTTTTCAATCTTCAAGAATCAAATCCAGACCAAGAAAAAGGAAGCAAGTCGTACGTGTTATAAAACAAAAGATAAAGTACATATTACTTCTTAAATTTATAGATAAAAAATAATTAAGTTCTTTAATTTTTTAAAAGCAAATAACTCCTTAAACTTAGAAACATTAGCAATTAAGTCCATGCCACTACAAGAATTGTCAAAGAAATCACATTTTTGTCACTTGATACCATTTACTGAGCGATTTCCAGAGGAAAATAACTTCTGTTTGAACGATTTTAACAATTTTGACAATTTCTAGAGAAAAAAAAATTAGAAAACTCAAAGTTTCAAAACCGTTCTAACAAGAGTTGTTTGTCTTTGAAAATCGCTCATCAGAGAAAATTACATGACAAATTGTGATTTTACAGACAATTTTCTTATCGGTGTGGACTTAATTGCTAATCCCTTAAGTTTAGGGAGAATTATTTGCTTAAAAAAAAGTTTAAGAACTTACTTGTTCTTTACCTCTTAGATTTGAGAACTAATATGCATTTTATCATAAAAAGAAACTAACGACTTTTCCCTAAACACAATACATCAAATGAACCGGAAAAAATTACAATTGGTTCAGCTTTCTCTTTCATCAATTTTGATGGATTGAAAACTCTAATTTTTCATTTAAATTAATTCCTAAATTAAATTTTATCAATTCATTTTTATACTTTAATTTCCTCAAAGTAAATCAAATTTTGCAAAAATATTTAAGTGGGATTAAATAAAAATTTAATTTCATCTCTAAAAATCATTAATAACCTCCATCAACAAATCATCGATCAAATATTCTCAATTTCACCTTTTAACTTCAGAAATCCTCGATCGACATTTATGCGGAACAAAATCATCGATGCAATTCTATGCAAACCAATTATCAAAATAAATAAAACTTCCTTTATTATTATGAACAAATCCTCAAATATCAATAAACTCAAACTATTAAATATAGCCTAACTATCAAAAGCATTAAAAGATTGAAATATAGATTAAACTAATAATAAAAACTAATGATATTCTCAATACCCTTAATCTATATGTTTACATACAACTCGAAGATTCTCGATGACCTTCAATTTCTCTTCAAACACATACATCATAAGCTATCAGTCAGATAAATTCAGTAAGTAAATACAAACAAAATTAAACATATCTTCACTTTTTTATTGCAGTCTAATTAATTATTTATAGTTGCATAATAGTTGAATTCCAGAATTCAGTAGGCTAACAGAAGATCCTATAGCATTGACTGTCTCTAGATCTCGTTAGCTTTTATGTTCAAGAAAATCGAACCTCATCGCAACCATCGCAAATTTCCTAGATCTATAGGCTACTTGACCGATGAAACCAACCATCGCAAGGTCGTCAGCTTTTCCATATAATACGACACCGACCATCTATTGGCATCATCATAATATCCACATCAAATTTCCATAGCCTAGCAGGCTGCCTAATAACCCACAACACCGATTGTCTATGGGCATCATCAGCTTTCCTAACTATGGCAACTACTCGATGACCTATGACACCGATCATATCCACAACGAGTTTCTTAACCCGGTAGGCTACCCGATGATCCATGACACCAATTGTCTTTAGATCTCGTGAGCTTCCCATCGAGGAAACTCGCGATTGAGTATATGTCAATTCATAAGTTTCGTCAATTCCATTCATTTTGTTAGGATCACTAGTCCATGCATTCAATCACTAATTCACTTCTTTTGTTTTATTATTCCCAATTATTTTCCACCACAATATATCAAAGACATCCAATCCAATATCTCAATTAAGATCAATATATCAATATATAATAAAATAAAATACTTCTAAGCTAATAGAAAAAATAGATTTTTATATTATGCTTTGTAACGTAGGGTTTACAACAAAAACCTCGTATTTATTTACTTGGATTCCAAGAGTACAAAGTTTAGGTTTGCCCACGAACTTACATGACCTTTGTCCCATAAACCAACTATTTTATTGTTAATATCTAATTGAGTATTGATAAGTTTATATCAAAACATCTATTTCCCATACAATTATTTTATGAGTAAGTATAGGTTTACTTTTTAATTTTATGTTCTATGTTTTACCTCGTAACATTGACGTTTATTAATTTGTGCACTTAATATCTTATTTATAATTTACCTTAATTATTATGCCAGTCAATGAGCACAACCACGTCAAGAGGTCCAAAATTAGAGTGTAAATTTAGATAGTAAGCTTAATATTACTCTTTTTTTATTTAACAAACTTTTACGAAAATAGGGTGAAAATCCTTACTTTGTAAAAGTTTGGTTTGAGTCATTTTTTAGACTGAGTTGAGCTTTGTGCCAAATTAAACTGTCTTATGCTGAGAGTGGATTTTGGGTTGTGTTGGATTAGACTACTGCGTAGATGGGTTGGACTAACGAGACAAATTCTTGGGCTGGTTCGAATTGGGCTTGGAGACTTTTCCCTGGTCCAACACCTTCTTCCTCCATTTTCTTCTTGATTTTGAGCTTCTTCCTTCGTACATGTTTTCTGTCTAATGTTGTTGAATGTTGTTCATTTGGGTTTCGGCCGAGTGTCTTCATGTGGGTGGGGCTCTCTTTTTCCCATGGTTCACGTCGGGGAAGCTTTCCGTCATGTCTGATAGGTTTAGCTTAGAGAAGATATGGAAGGAAATCTTCGTAAACATGGGTGTGAAGAGAGGGAGTTCTGGTGTGTCGTCTAGAGAGAGAGAGAGAGAGAGAGAGATGGATTGGAGGTCAAGGGAAGTCTGGTGTTCTCTCATCTCCGTTGATTTTTCTCCAAAATGGACCTCTCGATGATTTGTCATTTGATGTGGTAGAGCCCACGAGAACTATGTCTACCTTAAATTTATCACCGCAGCTTTTGAAATCTGGAGATCATGCCAGCCCATTCGAAGATCCTACGAGGAAGACTTCACCATCCAATTACGTGACTTCTTCCTAAAATTCTACAGACAGAGAGAGAGAGCTTTTGTGTGTAACTATGCAAGAAAGAAACATGTAAATAAGATTCAGGAAATAATAATAAAGATAAATTATAAATATTTAAAATAATATATTAATTATAGTAATCATAAGAGGAGATAATATTATAATATAAAAAGAAATTTACACCACAAATCTTATAATTTGTGGTCAATCACAAATTAAATCTTAAAGAAAATTTGTGAATAATTGAAACCCTAAATTATGGAAAAAGAACGATACTGACCTCGTATTTACGTTTTCCTTCAAAATTTATCGATGTTAACGTTGCAGTTTCATTAACGTGAAGGATCGTCGAACGAAGATATCCAATGCAGCAGCAACGAATATCCCACAACGACGAGGGACATCCAAGGCTAATGTAATAGGGCGACGAAGGACGTTAATGATAAGGAGACGAGACGTTCGTCTTGCCCGTTGGAACAAGAGATGGACGTTTCTCGATCAGAATGGAGGGCAATGATGGATTTAGGTCATCCCCAAAAGGCACTGCGGACGATCGTTCATGGCCGTTGGATCGAGGGATGGACGTCCCTTGATCGAAATTGACGGCCAGAATGGACTCCAAAGGCTTTAATGTTGAAGGGTTACATGTAAGACACCTGTTTTTTTAGAAGGAGCAGACTCCCTCAATTAAGACAAACGTCCTTTGGTCCACAACGGACATCCCTCGTCTCAAATCGGACGTCCCTCAACGTGAGACTACGTCGTTCTGCCCATAACGGACATCTCTAGTTTCACTGTGGACATCTCTCAACTTAAGACTACGTCGTTCATGCCGAAACGGACGTCTGTCTTTGGTTGTGGGAAGTCCATCGATTTTATGTTCAAAGGGCTTCTCTGAATGCTAAACAGCATCGTTTCTCATCTCATTGAACGTCCCTCATTCGTTGCGTGAACTTGAACAGTGCAACTCTGGCTATATAATCGTGAAGTACGTCCTCTTCGAGTGCAAGAAACCTTAAATCCTTAAACACAAAAACATGACGTTTTATGTTTGATGGGAAATATGACTGCGAGGTCAACGTCGTTCTTTTCTTATATTTCAGGATTTTAGTTGTCTATAAATTTTCTTATAGGTTTGACTTATCGTTGACCCTAAATTATAAAATTTGTTTTGTTAATTTTCCTATTATAAAACTATATAGAAAATTTAATATGACTTTTTATTTATTGATGTTCTAGATTTTTTAATCTAAAATTAAACTGATCTAATTTTGAAACCAAGTCCAAACTCTAATAACTTCGATTTTGACACAAATTTTTAAATTGAATCTACAAAAGTTTATTTTCAAATTTTTTGAAACTAACATCAAATTGATTCGATTTCAGAACCAAACTTGAACTCTAACACTTACTTCATGACATGAATTTTATAAAAAAGAACCATAATACAAATTTATGGCCTCGATTCAAAAAGAATTCAAATCATCAAACTCTAACATTTTTAATTTCAGTAATGTCCAAAAAGTTAGAGGTGAGCGTCCAAATACAAATACAATCTCGTTTTTGATTCTGTTCATTTGTTTGTTACCGTTGAAACAAAATTATCCTTCATCACTTAGATCACGCTTCTTCCATTCTTGTTCTTACTAATTGGGCATCAATTTTATTTGATTACTCTAGTTTGCAAAACTTAACTCTTTCCTAGTTTGCAAAACATAACTCTATCCCTCTATACATATACATACATACATTTGTGCGTGTGTACACATACGTGCGTGTGAGTGTGATTATTATAAAATAATATTTGTAGTGTGTGTGTATTTGATTATTATAAAATAATATTTGCCATCTAAATCCATTAATTCTTGGACACGAATGTCAATGTAATTAGTCAATTATTTGAACTCAATCCCTTCCTTATAATATTTTAAAATTCTAAACATCCAAACATATGTTTTAAGTTCATAGATTCAATCAAATTAATTAATGTTTCTCATTATATAACAACCACACGCAACTATACAGTATAGTGATATAACCCTACACACACAACATTCATGTATGTACACTTAATGCATGAATATACATGACCTATATGAAGAAACAAAAGCACACATACATTATAAACATAAATATGTATGTAAGATATAATTTAACAATTACATGTTTGTTCATATATTATATTTTAAGTGGTCAAATACTAAAATTATTGAATTTTACACATCTAATAAAATGAGATACGGTAATACGTAAATAATGATATTGTTATAATTTAGAAGATCACGTTACAGTTCCGGTTCCAATTCGATAACATATTTCAAAATTTATACTTTTACGGATTAATTCAAATATGTTCAGCATTCAATTTATTTTGGCGACAATATCATAACAATTATAGTTTTTAGAAATACAAAGAGTAAAAATTACGAAACTAAAGCTAGTAATCCATGCATCCATACACTAATGCATTGTGTACATATAGATATGTATGAAACTTATATACTGAAACTTACACTAAAAATAATGTCAAAATAAGTATAAATACATACATTCATACGCATACATATACATATATACATACGTATTTGCATAGATTATGTCTAAATCATATATTGATTAAGCTTCAAACAGCAGATTTGATGGCCAAACCCCAGAGAGATTTTCAACCATCTGATCAGAACTGAGAGCATCGTACAGACTGCTTGAATTTTCAAGAACCTCACGAGCTGGATCTCCCACAGCCACAGGATCTGGTGCATAATCATCACAGCCGCTCTTCGTTTCAAGGGAATCCATTTTCCGGTCGCCGGAGAAATCCTCGTCCGCCATCGGGAACTTAGAGGGGTCAGGAAATTCAGCATCTTGGCCGGTGAATTCTTGAACCAAGGCTCTGAATTCCGATACACTGGCTTTGATCTTCATGGGGTTTGATATGTAAACAACCTTGATAGGCTGCGAGCTCCTCTGTTTGTTCTTCGTCTTCTTCATCTTCTTCATCATCTCTTTCCTCTGGCGCATAGCTTTACTCAGAGCAAGATTTCCGTCCATCAAATCAGCTGAAGAGCTGAAAACTGAAAAGGGTTTTACGTTTGTTTGGAAGGAAAAGATGACAGAAAAAGGTGTTTTTGAGGCTGCAAATCCAGAGATTTCCTGGAGGAGAAAATCACGGGGAGATAGAGAGAGAGAGAGAGGGAATTGACGATCAGAAAAGTGAACTCTTTTGATAAAGCTAGAGGAAGCTAACTAGAAATTGGGTAGGAATACAAAATACAAGCGCTAGTAAGCACGTGTAGCCCACGTCATACAATAAAAATCTATTATGATTTGACGATGGCCTCTCGTACTTGTACGTGGAATTTGGAGATTAATTATTATAATATCTATAATTAATAAAAAAATTAGAAAGAAAGAAAAATGACAGTTTAGATTAATTTAGAAAAATTAATAAGATAAACTATAAACTATGTGATCAGCCACAAGTCAAATTTTAAACTAATTTTGCGAACAACTAAAATCTCAAACTATAAGAAATGAATAAATCAAACATCACTGTCACGTTTACTATGAAAAAGCATCGAGACAAAAGTCGCGACAAAGACCAGTCACATTTTCTGCTTAAAAACATTCAAGGACGTCACATGGATGTTCAAGGATCAACTATAGACGTCTTTTAAGGACGAGGGACGTTCAAGGGTGATCCACGAGAAGGGGTGTCTAAGGATCAACCTTGGGCCCATTGTAAGGCTGAGGGACGTCCATGTTGATTGCTGGATGAAGAGACAGACGTCTTGCAATGAGAATTGACGTCCAGAATGAGAGGAGGGGTGATGGTGACAAAGGTTTGTGCTAGTTGGATGAAGAGACAAATATCCTGCAATGAGGATGGAGGATGGGCATTCTCCAAAGACATTGGCAGACGAAGGCTTCTACTCGTTGGATGAAGTGACATACATCCTTCAATGAGGATGGACGACCATGATGGAGGATAGACAATCTCCAAAGGAGTTGGCGGACAAAGGTTTTTGCCTATTGGATGAATAGACGAACGTCCTTCAATGAGGATGGAGAATTATGATAGAGAATGAAAATCCTATAAAGGCGTTGATGAGCATTATGTTGAAGGAGGTCACAAACAAAACATGGACTATTTTAGATGGGAACATAGTCACAGATGAAGATTGTTGACTGTTGGATGAAGGAGTGGGACGTCCTTCAGAGTTAAGGGACATCCGTCACTGGAAATGTACATTCATGATGAGATAATTGAAAGATGACGTCGTTTAGCATTGAGGGACGTCATGGGATGCTAGGGGACGTCCATTGATATGGAGAGATGACATCGTTTAGTATTGAGGATTGTCCCTCAACTTATAATAGACGTCCTTCATTGTCATGGACGTCCCTGAATACTAAATTGATCTTCAATTCTTTCATTAAAGTTGTTCCCTTCATCAAGAAGCAACTTTTTGAGCCTAAAATCAAGAGGAGGAAGAGAATAATAGGTTGTCTTCCAGAGGTAAGAACCCTAAACTATGTATTTATTAAACTATATTAAATATTACATAGTTAGGTAAAGAAAATGGTGGGATTAAGAATTGTATGTTGGTATTTATGGTTGGTGCATATTTGCCATGGTTAGTTCTAATATATAGAACTTGAAAGGAAAAGAATAAAGTTGTTGAATTTATTTAAAAATTAATTAAAGAAGGAAGACAATTGTATAAGTATGAATTGAGTGAAAAAGAAATTGAAACTTAAGTAGTGATGTGGGAAGCATGCTTGGAATTGAATATGTTGTGATAAGTTTAATCTACAATGGTTGATGATAATGTTCTTGATGATAATGTTCTTATTTGATTTGATCAAAAAGAGTTGGAGGAAATAAAGTATGAATGATCAAAGAATATAATGGAATTGGTTGAATTGGAGCATTAATGGAATAGAATGCTTAGTTTTGAGTTAAGATAGGATAGAAAAATCTATCTTAGTGATGTAGGCTATGTTTATTGTTATAAATGAGTTTTGGTATGAATGTATGTTTGGAATGGTAAAGTTTGAATAATTGTATTTAATATTGTTTTAGATTAGTTTAATAGATTGAAATGTCACATTGGTGGATTATGTATGTGAGTATAATCCTAGGATGGTTTAGTGTTGGGTTGATATTATTTGGAATGGTTTGGAATAGATTTAGTACGAGGGAGATCAAGAAAATTGAGAGTTCTTGGCAATCTGGACCATTTGCGGTCGACTAGACATGAAAATTAAAGGGTCGACTACAATGTAGAGTTCGAATCTATAAAATTTACAGATGACCGCAGCCAAGGGAGCGGACGACCGAATCCAATATTTTTAGAATATTTTCCTTAGGTTTTTAACCATTTGTTTATCCATTGTATAAAACATTTAGGAGCTGATTGAGAAATAGATTAAACATTTCTAGGTAGATGTATGACACTTTTTCATGCATTATTATTGTGTGTTTAATAAAAGATTTGCATGGTTCATATTACATACATTATTAATATGTATTATATGCACTCAATGTATGCATAGTGAGGATGTCAATTCATGCATATAGCAATATTTATATATATAAAACATATTACCTGTGTGGTATTATTGATCACTGAGGAACCCAATATACCTCGCTAGGCTATATATTGTGTGACGTATATAAAAAAAAAAGAAATAGAATGAGAGTGACTGTAGGTCCCCTAGGGTTGAGAGTCTCAAGCCCTCCTAAGGTTTATTATATTCATGGACACATCTATTGGATACAGTGAACAGTATGGTAGAGTTTCATGGTCGTGTGTGACTTTACATAGGTGCATGATCATTCATGTTGATAGTCACATAAATGTTGATATTCACGGATATGTTGACATTCAAGTACATGTTAATGAAATGGTATTTGTTAAATATATAACTATTTAATAATAAATGGAGCATTGTACTGATTCACAATATCATTACATTATTGTGAAATGAGAGTTCTGATATGCATTTCATATTTATTGCATAATTGTTGGTCATTGGATGACGTAGTTTAATAGATTGTCATAGTATCTAGGCAATGATCTATTAGATCATAAGTTTGTGCATTTATATATGCACTATGTTGAGGAAATTCCTCCATATAGAGGGATCAATTGTGATTGACATTAAATAGAAATGTCTAAATAATTTGTGATAGACATTAAATAGAAATGTCTAAATAGTATGAGATAGACATTAATTAGAAATGTGTAGATAGTTTGTGAAAAATATTAAATAAAAATGTCTAGATAGTATGAGATAGACATTAATTAGAAATGTTTAGAGATGATTTGGTATTAGACATATCTCGTGAATGTCTAGATAGCTTGAGTTAAACACATTAGAGATGCCTAGTATTGGTATTAGATAAACCATAGAAAATCATGAAATGATTTGAAAATTAGACATTAATTGAAAATGTCTAAATGGTGATGGTGGCGGATGGACCAAAATAGAATGTGATCTTTAATACGGGTAATCACATTGGAAGTAGAAAGAAATTATAGAATAAATATTCTATAGAGGTTAGTGATGCTTATTTGGAATAACGCATAAGGTTTGTGTTGAAGAATTTAATAATTGAATACATATGAGAACAAGTTGTGTTTACAAAGAAATTGCATAAGAGAATTGAAAAATATAGACTATGGTTATCTAAATCATAAGCCGAAACATTTTTACATATATACTAAACATTTCTTACATAAAGAATTACATCAGATAGTTGAGATATTAATTAGAATATCTAATAATCTAGATAAAATATAGATTCTAGGATGTGTGTGTAGGATCGATGCACGCTTAGAGGGGGAAGTGAATTAGGTGTGCTAACTTTTTCGTGCGATATTTGTTATTCTAAACCCTAAGTGAATTATAAAAAATAAATAAGCAAACAATCACAAATATAAAGGAGTTTAGGGAAAGAAATACGACACCGAGCTTGTTCACACAGTTTGGCAACCCTAGCCTACATTCGCACTTCAAATTCTCGACTTGGAGATCCTTAAATCACCTAACCTCCCCGGTTAGTGATGATTGACTTCACTTGTGTCAATCAAACCTTTATAAGTGATTCTTTCTAAGGGCCGTCACCCTTTCCACTTGACTATTCGTAGGGTGTCACCCTTTTCATTCTAGTACAAGTGCGGAAATGAAAAATACAACTTAGCACCTAAGCTCTCCAAATATAAATCTCAAGTTTTGGTATGGAAGAGCTAGGCCTATACACTCATTTGAATATTGCGAAATTGTGTAACAAATTTGTCAGAGCTTCGCGCTACGATTCTCGCGTTGTTTTTGTGAGCTTTAGAGGCTTTCTTATTTATAGACTCAGCATAATCGGTCGACTACCTCCCTCTTGGTCGACCGTCTTTTGACCGTTGGAACTAGCCATTGCATTATACAGGTTTATCGATCGACTGTTTTCTTCACTCCAGTTGATCTCTTCCTTTACAGTTTAGTCCCTTTGCCGACTCTGTCCATTTTGCGATCGATCAACTCGTCTGCTTGCTCGACCGCTTCCTCAGCCGCAGACATAAGAAGCAATCTATCTTAATTTGCGATTGAACATTTCTTCACCGGTCGACCGCTTCTTCAGCATGTGAAATTTTCGAGCAATCTGCCTTTTTGTCTAGTCGACCATTTTTCTTTTTGGTCGACCGCTTCTTCAGTTTTCCAAAAATTTGGTCGACCTCCTCTTTGCTTTCGTCAACCTATTCTTCGTGTACTACTTTTTTTCGTTCTTCTAAGTCACAAAGATTAACATATAAGCTACATGGACTTAGGCAAATACGTTAGTAAACATTAATACTCGTATTAAGGGTATTTCCAATAAATATAAATAACATATTCACAAATATTAACTATTACACATTAAACAACTAAATTGTACAAATAATACCGTTATCATCAAAACAAATAGCCTTATGCCTATTAGGCCAACAGCGTGATCATGAGAGTTGATCAAAAGTTGAACGTTAGAAGTTCTAGAAGTGAGGACTAATCATGTTGGGCTTAGTACATGGTTAGTTGTGATATTTGTATGGTTTATTGGATCCTTAAATTAAGATTCTTACTGAGCTCAAAAAGCTTACGGTTCTATTTATAATGTTTTTCAGGAGTAGGTGGTAGCAGCTCAAGGTCAGAAAGGTAAAGATTTATTGGACATCAGAGTTTGCACAACATAAGCTCAGAGAGTGAGTTTAAGTTTTATTTAGATGTATTTAGTTTTAATTCAGCTCATGTTTGTAAACTAAATTTGGATACACTTTTGTAAAAAAAAAATAATAGTGTACAACTTTCCTATTTGGGCTGGATTTTATTTTTATGTGGCCTAATAGCATGCGCTCATGTGTGTGTGATTGGTGAGCTTCCGCTGTGAGTTATGAGTTGTGTAATCGTTCTCCCGAAAAATAATTCGGTTCGCAGCGTGTTTCTCGAGGGGATCGGGGATTGGCTCGTGATAGATACTCAACTGACGGTGCAAACTCTTCGATAGTAGGCACTATCCCCTCCTGTCGGTCAAAAACAAATGTCAATCACCTGGCTGAATCACTGTCTACATCTATAAGCAAACAATTCAAAATCCAGAACCAAGAGTCCCTACATTCTAATTCAAAAACTGCTACAACAATTGGATAAATTCCATTAATGCCTTCAATGTTGATAGCTGTGAGCAACTAGACTAGGCAGGACCCCTTCAAATGATAGTCATCCAGGCAAATGACAAGTGTACAACACTCCAGCAGACCTTTCTTGCATGCAGCCAAACACACGTACATCTTTTTAAATATTGGATTGGGTATAAAATCATTCCTATCTACGCTAACCACCAATGTGCTTCTAGGATTGAGTCTCTGAATCTCTTCTTACGCCTATTGTTGCTTATATTGTTCATCACCATCCCCTTCATTTAGTTTTTGGGCTACATTCCTTGCCCTTTTGGCAAGATTCGGGGTAATGTTGTCATTAAAATCCTTCCTGACTATCTTAATGATAGAAGAAATGTCTCATGTAGTCTGACTTTTGAATCTGCCCAAATATTGGTTTGCCACCAATTTGGAAGAAACGTGTTGGCCTCGTTATAGCTCTTTATTTGAAACGTAAGTTCACTTTTCATTTTCAAAGTGTGAATCCGCCAATGGCATCTGTCCTTGCATACAATAGTCAATCGATAAGATTCGCTTTTGATGAACTTTATCATATGTCCATTCTTCAACGCATAATCAACGACTTTTTCTCTAATTGTCTTCAACAAACTATCTTCTTTCCCAAACAGAGATTCGAGGAAGAACATTCCAGTTGAGGAGACCTACTCTACATCCAATCATCATCTTCTGAGTCGCATATAAAATGAAGCTCAATGTTTAGAGATGTCGAGATCGAATGCACCACTATAACAGTTTCGTGATCATATGCACATTGCTCATTGGCCTAGATTGTCGAATAGGATTCACCTCCATTTTGCATTCAATGGATTTTTTATCACTGGATGTGCAACACTCAAGCACTTCTGATACTATTTCATTTTTGGATGGTGTTAAAGGATTTAAGGTCACTCAACATCGTCATTTAGTATTGAGGGACATCCCTCAGCTTACAACGGATGTCCCTCAATACCATGGATGTTGAGAGAAGGTTGTCGTTTAGTATTGAGGAACGTCCATAGCATTGAGGGACGTCCATTGTAAGTTGAGGGACGTCTGTTATAAGTTAAGGGACGTCGCTCAATGCTCAAAGACATTATCTCTTAAAATCAATTAACGTCCCCTAACATCTAGAGATGTCCCTTAATGTTAAACGACATTATCTTTCAATGATCACATCCTGAATGTCCATTTTGATCAACAAACGTCCCCCAGCTCTAGAGAACATCCCACTCCTTCATCCAACTGCCAAAAACCTTCTTCTATGACTTCGCTCCTATTTAAAATAGTTTGCACCTTGCATGTGACCCCCTTCAACATAACGTCCACCAGTGCCTTTAGAGGATGTCCATCCTCTATCCTAGTCATCCATCCTCATTAAAGGACGTCAACCCTTTCATCCAACAGGTAGAAATCTTCGTCCGCCAATGCCTTTGGAGGATGCTCATCCTCTATCCTGGTCGTCCATTCTCATTGAAGGATGTCTATCCCTTCATCCAATGGGCATAAACTTTCGTCCGCCAGCGGTTTTAGAGGATGCCCATCCTCATTGCAAGACAATCGTCCCTTCATTCAACGGGCACAAACCTTCGTCCTCCATCACCTCTCTTCCCATCCTGGACATCCATCTTCATTGCAAGACGTCTGTCTCTTCATGTAGCGGCCAACATGGACATCCATTGGACCCCCCTTAGCCTTTCAGTGGCCCCAACACTGATCCTTGGATGTCCTTCCTCGTAGATTAGCTTTGGACGTCCCTCGTGATTGATTCTTAGACGTCCTTGGACATTTTTAAGAAAAAAAAAAGTGACAGTGACGTTTGCCTCAACCTTTTGTGACTGAAAACATGACAACGAGATTTTTTTCTTTCTTTATTTCCCATAGTTTGAAGTTTTAAATGTTATATTACTTTAAGGTTTGGCTTGTCACTGATGTAATAGTTCAGAATTTGTTTTGTTAATTTCCCGTTAATTTATTGCTAAGATTTTAATGATTTTAATTTCATTTTAAAATATTTTTCATGTCTTAGTTTTATTAATAAATTTAGGTATAATATAAATTAAACCGTCAATTTTGAACACTTGTTTACCTTAAACTCTAAACTTTTTTTTGAACAAAATAAATTTCAAATTTTGGAATTCATTCAACAAAAACCATACATTTTTTTTTGAAAATATTAAAACTCAAACTTTGCACCATGAACAAATTAGACCATGTTATTAAAATTAGATTTTGCTCGATTTTACTCCAATAGAACTAAATTCAAACTGATATTATAATATTTATATATATTTTTAATTTTAATTTTAAAATTTTGAATAAAAACACAACTAAATCATCTAAAACTAACCCAAACCAAGGCTAAACCAAATAAAACCAACATAACAAAGGAGTGCAAACCGAAAAAAATTTAAAATCAAAACTAAATTGGACCACATTGAGCAAAACAAAAAAAAATCTATTTAAGATTTATTTTGTTTATATTATAAAGTTTGAATTTTATTTTGTTAAACAGAAAGTTTAAGGATAAAATTGAACAAATAAAGCTTGAAGTTAATGGATTGTTAATATCTTAAGTTTAAGTAGGAGAATTAAATCGAAACTCTCATAAAAAATAGTTTATTTTTATTAACAAGCATTTCAACAAAGCTAATGTTATTCAAGAGTTTTTTATAAAACAAAAAAATAAGAAGAGAAAATATATTTTAACCATAGTATTTAATTATTCACTTCATTTTGGTCCTCGCCATTTTAATTTTTTTAATCTAAATTCTCATAATTTTAACTCTATTTTTGAATGGTTTTATGATCTATTTTCATCAATAAATTTAATAAAAAAAATATATTTAATAATTTTTTTAGTCATACCATTTCACTAAAATACTTTAAATAGAGTAAATTAGTTGAAATTGAATTTTTAAACTAAACTATTATTTTTAATTAATTTAGTTTGCAAAAGACCTAAAATAACAATCACTTTATCCTAAGTACTCAGCTGGATCCTTAAATATAAGTATATGTTTGAAACAAATAATTAAATTTGGTTCTTGGAAATATATTTAATTATATTATTCCATTTTATATATTTTTTTAAAAGTAGCGTGCAATTTAATTATATACTTTTAAATTTGAGCAATTATAAATATTAACTCTGAAGTATGAAAGATTTTTAACTGATACCTTACACTTTCATTTTTATTATCTAACACCTCAAAGTTTTGAGTGTTAGCAACAGACACCCTCACTGTGAAGATGTCTTTTAAATGACAGATACCAACACTACCGCAAATACCAATGCTTTCACAGCTACGTATTCTTCTGCTTAAAACGTTGTAACTTATTTTAATTTTTTTTTTCTAAAATTCAAAGACTTGTTTGGTACAATGGAAAACGTATATTCCGCTGCAGAAAATAAGTTCTATTCCAAAAACTTATTTTCTGTTGCGGAAACATAGACTTATTTTTTCCAGCAGAAAATAAATATATGTTATAAAAATAATAATTTTGACAGATAATATCTATCATTTAACAAATTTTCTAATAATAAAAATGTTTATTGTTAACTTGTTAAACTTTATATGTTAAATAATAAAAATAAAATTTGCCTGACGAGTTTAAAATTAAAATTAAATTCGTGCAACACACGCATCTTGAGAAGGGGTGGAAAGGATGACGCTTTAAGCCAAATATGGGACTATCAATTTTATCGATACAACACTACGTGGACATCGCCGACAGGCTGTTTCGATTCATGTTGTCATCATACACGTTGTATGTGACGTCATGCAAAAAAAGCGTGAGACAAGTGAGGAAATAATCCAGTGCTTCTCAACCACCAAGTGGCTGAGAAAGATCAAATCATAGCCGTTAGATATTTTAAATTGCATTGATTATCCTTTTTATGATTTTCCAGCAATATCCATCTGCATTTGAAGCAAGTTGGTACTCCAAATTGCTAACATTGTTCATGTGACATAAATAGGGGTTTTTTATTAAGATCAATCCGCAGCCAACAATCCTAACTAAATTGCTCAGTTTGATTTGGTTTTGGTTGGTTTTTGAAATCTACCGAATTAATATTCAGTTTTGAAATTTAAAAGTTGAGCAAGTTGGTACTCGAAACTGCCGACATTGTTCATGTGACATAAATAGGGGTTTTTAAGATCAATCCGCAACTGACAATCTGAACTAAATTGCTCGGTTTGATTCGATTTTGGTTAGTTTTCAAAATCTACAGAATTAATATTCAGTTTTGAAATTTAAAAACTGATAAAATTTAGTTCGATTTTGATTTGACCCATGTAAAACTAAAATTAAAGGAACAAAATTGAATTATAATTAGACTTTAAAAAATGATTCATTTTTTGGTGTAAATAAATCGAGAATTTTGATTAAATTTTAAATTTTATTTTAATAACATTTAATAAAGCTAATCATATCTAATCGTTAATTTTATTATTATTAATAATAAATGAAATTAGGGTTAGTAGGAGATCATGAGCACAATTTTGAATTATATCTAATTAGTACATTTGATAGTCTAATTAATTTAATTTATTATAATTTGAAAATTATTGAATTTTATTTCTAAAATTTCTATACAAGTTTATTTCATTATGTTCTTTATTTTCACCTTATTTTTGTATTAGCAAAGAACCAGAATCGAACTAAAACTGAATCGGGATTTTTGGTTCAGTTTCGCTTTAGTTCTTGCACTACAAAAATATAGTTTTGATTCCAAAGTTACTAGAATCAATCTCTACCAGTTCGGTTCGGTTGTATAACAAAACCAAAATGAACAGAACAATTAACACTCTTAGACAGAATTCTTAAATTTCATGTATTCGAAGATTTTGAAATGGAAGATATGTTTGAGTGCATTTCACTTGCTGGGTTGTGCAAGATGAGAAAATATTATTGTGAGCAAGTTGTAAAACTATTTTATGCGAATCTGGAGCTGGACAACCAACTCTTGGAGTTGATGATGTATCTATTTGGGTGAGAGATTAAGATAATTCTGATGCACTAGCAGTGGAAGCTTTGATACCAAATGATGCACCAACAGAAGCTCACATAGACGCTGGAGCGTAGGAAAGAGAGGCACGGGTGTTTAGGATGAAGAATAGATGCCTTTAGAAAAGAAGGACGCCAAAGTTAGAGAAAAACGGACATTAAAAAGGGAATATAAGACGGACGTCCTTTATGGAAGAACAGACGTCCCTTATGGCGAAAGAATAGACAGACGTCAAATGAAGACGGACGCCCCTTTGGAAAAGACGGACGCCTTAAATGGGAGGAAGGGACGTCCAAAATAGGAGAAATGGATGTTCTTTATAGAGGGACGGACGTCCTTTATAGAAGATGGACGTCCTTTTTACCGAAAGGACGTCATTTTGAGCGAAGGAAGAAGACATTTTAAATGGGGGAAAGACGAACATCCCTTTGAGAGGAAGGAGCGTCCCTTATTGAAATTCTAATGTTAAAATTAAGAGGCAGACGTCCCTTAACAGAAACAAATGAATTCTTATGTAACAAAGGACGTCCTTTGCAAGGTTGGACGTCCCCAACGAAGCAGAACTTGTCGCAAACGACAAAAATGGCGAGGGAGAACCTTAACGGGACAGTTGTACAATTCGATCCTACTCAGATAATGATGGAGTTTGCACCCCGCGTCTATCTGTTGGTGAAAGATAGTTCTTAATGAAGTCACACCCCGAATCAATGGAACGACTACGGATGAAAGGTGGAAACTTTGGAAACAATCCTCCACTGTAATTCGAGGCTCGTTTCCTCCAATGGTAAGAGATGAAATGAATTGTGCAGAAAGTAACAAGCTGGTCCAAAAACACTATTGTTGTGTTTTCTGACTTCAATGACTACTTTGCAAGAAGTAGCTCTCAAACTTGGTTCTTCGAAAGTTTTCTACACCTTTGCTGAATATTATTCGATAGCACAAAGAAGAGAAATGAGTAGCAATTAGAGAAATCACCTAAACTTAAAAGAGATGATCTCAATTTGTACACACAAACTTGTTCAGATATGACTCACTGAAAAGGATGCGGCAGACTGGAGAAACTCCAAGTTTTTGAACAACGTTCAATTTTCTGTACTCAATTCTTCGCCTTTACAAAATTCACTTAGAGATGCTTAAATACCTCACTAATTATGGTTAAGCCATAATGACTAAATTACAGCAATAACCTTAAAAATAAAACACTAACATACAGACAACAAAAACAAACAACAAACGGACAACAAAAACAAACAATAAAATAACCCAAAATAAACAATTCTAGCAACTATTAAACTATTACAAAATTAAAATAAAAAATAATAATGAGGCGGAGCTCGCGGTGCATCAAACTATCAATGAGTTAAATGAGTTGTTTGGATACTCTACAGAGGAACCAACTGAGGAGTATTTTCACATATCTAAGGATCCAGATTTCATTATACAAGGAGAAAGTTTAACATTAATGCAACAGTTGCATCGTAATCTCGACATTGGATCTTTCTAGATGCCCAAATTCAAGGAGCTAAATGTCAAAGCTAGAATCATTCATCACATGATAGCCCACACAATTATGCCTCGTGATGGACATAGAGACCATGTCAGCTGCATAGATCTCTATGTGATGGAGAAGCTCTATAACGAGAAGAGATTCAACCTTGGATAACGTGATCATGAATCTCATGAAGGACGTCCTGAACAACCCAAGGAAAAACATCCCCTACAATTGACTTGTTCAGAAGATTGTTGATAGAGCGAGTTGACGCTCTCTCCCAACGAGCCAAGAATCAATGAAAATGCACTTGATGTCTACAATCATGTGACATTGGCTAAGATTGGTATAACCAAAGTCGGAGGGGAGTGAGTATTCAAGGGCGTTGAGACTCCATCTACATCAGCTACACAGCCTCCTTCAACGTCGGCTACAGCATGCTCGGATCAGGTGGAGGTGGAGGACGATATTGTTAAGTCCCCCTCCTCAATCCTCTCATTCTATGTCAATGACTGAGGAGAGGTAGAATTGGATTGTAGGCTGCTTGGAGAGCCTGATCTCCTCGGTTGTAGCCTATGACAGGTGAATCGAAGGAATGGGTAGACAAATTGAGTTTCACATCACTCATGAGCCACTTGTGGATGAGTTGAGGAGGCGTGTGGATACTCCAACTGCCCTCCAGCAGCCCCACCAACAACTCCTCTAGTAGCCCCTCCAGTAGCCCCTCTAGTAGCCTCTCCAGTAGCCCCTCTAGTAGCCTCTCCATCTTCCTACGCTGAACCGGATGGATGTTTTTAAGTCTTTTAGTTTATATGCACTTTCCATCTATGCATTAGTTTGTTGGTTTAGGCTCTTTGAATTAGATATAACAATGTGTTACAATTGTACAAATATCTTATCATCAGACAACTGTTTTCTCCTCCAACACTTGCCAAAGTTCAAAAGATATTGGTAACATGTTCTTTATCGATTGCATTTATTCCATGACCTGCTTCACATCAAAATTTACATATGGTATGTCTTCAATTTGCTTTTGTGCAATGGATCGAATCTACTCTTAGTAATCTAATGGTAATCCTTAAACTAATCACTGCACCTTTTTATTGATGGAAGATTTCATGAGATTGACTTATCCAAATAACAAAAGAAACCTAGAGACATGTGATATTTTTGTGGACATTGTGTTAAGAAACGCCATTAGTTGAAAGCTATTCTCATTTTTTATTGCATGGCTAATACATCTTACTTCGTGTTGTCTTTTTTCAAAAAAATAATATTTTTAAAATCACAACTCTCATCATTCTGAAGCAAAAGTCAACATTTGACTCGGTGAGAATAACTTTTTATCAATGTTTAATCAATGTATAAGAAGCTTATATGTTAAATAAATGTCTTGAATGTTTTCTTTTTATGTAGTACGACACATTGCATGAAGAAGAGATAGTTGATGTCTAAGGGAGAGACTCATTTGTGTCTCTTAGGTGGATCCATGCAAGCCACTTTTAATCATTCATGCAATATTTTTTTGTATAATGAAACCACTTACAATATATGATTTTAATTTCAAACATATCCAAAGCAGACATATTTCATGTCATCATTTGACTTGCATACCCATTATGGCTACCAATAGATGTTATGAGAGACAATTGCAATTGTCATGACCCCTACAAGGGATGTCATCAGTTGACTTGCATGCCCATTATGGCTACCAATAGATGTTATGAGAGACAATTGCAATTGTCATGACCCCTATAAGGGATGTCCCTCGCTCGATCCAACGGCTATGGACGTATGCCATCGCCTTTGGAAAATGAAAGATTCAATCTTGATCGTCAATTCCTATATGGAACGTCCCTCCCTCGATTCAACGGCCATTGACAATCGTCTGCCATCACCCGATAATTGTTCCAACGACCATCCGTCTACCAATGGGCAGGAGGGACATCCCTCGTCCCCCGATAATTGACGTCATTCATCTCTGTTTGACGGTCCTTGGAGTCAACAAAACCAAGGTGTTAATGTTGACGAATTTAGATGGGAAACATGACTACAAGGTCGTCAGCGATAATTTCTTATAGTTCAGAATTTTAGTTGTTAACAAAATTTTTTTAGAGTTTGACTTACTGTTGATCACAAACTATAAGATCTACGATGTTAATTTTTCTTTTATTAATTTTCAGTTTTTGATAAGGTCAGGTTCTGCAGAAGATTATGACTTTTACAATGGAAAATAATAACTGACTAATGTTATTAAATGCGCAAAACTTGGATAAATAAATAATATTATAAAATAAATGGCCTTATCTTAAATTTTGAGATTGTGACACTCTATCTTACATTTATATCGTGACATAACATATAACGAAAATTGTAAATTACTATTTTTGTATTCTAATTAAAAATTATATAATTTACATTTTTATCAAATTTTATTTTACATTATAATTAATTGTAAAGGTTAAATTAATTAATGTTTAAAATTTTTATAATACTATGTTATGAACATGAAAAAACAAAAACTTTGATTTTATAGCAATTAATTTTATTATTTATTAAAAACAAGTTTAAATGTCACGTGGCACGAGTTGAAACATAGATCATCGGGGTCCATAATTTAATAATTTTTAAAATAATGTTTTTTTTTAATTTCTCATTATTTTATATGATTTTCATTCACCCACGTTTCAAGGTCTCCCGACACATCACAGAAAAGACAAATTTCATTGACACTTGAATTTATCCACAAAGTACGCGTAATTGTTAGGTTTATGTAACACAAATATACTTTTCTAATTATAATTTTAATTGCATGTGACAATATAATATAAGCAATAAAAATAATAGACAGAAAACTATAATATAGTTTGCCCACATACCCTCTGTATAAAGACATAGTGTCCCCCACTAACCATGATCTCATCTGCCCTAGTGTTGTTTAACGAGCAGGTTAAGCCAGACTGTAATTTGAGCTCGCAAGCTCATCTGGGATTAGGCCGAGCGAACAAACTTGCTCGGTAACTTGGTTGGGTCAGGTTTGTTGAGTCCATCATATATAATTAATTTTTTTTAATTTAAGTGGGCTTGCTAAACGTCACACAAAATTTTAATACATTTCTAGAGTACGAGTCCGAGAGTTGTCACTCTCCTCTTAATTTCTCATTCCACTTTCAATACTGAATACCCTATTCCTTCGACCTGCCTATGGTGCATTAAATTCTACCCAAACCAAATTTATTTTGCGTATAATTAACCTGTCACGATTAAATGTATTTTGTTAATAGATGTATTAATTAAGATAAATTAATAAATTATAAAAAAAATAAAATAAGATAGTAATTATATTAATTAATGTGTGACATGTCATGGTGTAAGAATATAATGTAAAATTAGATGGTAAACTTACCATTAGCTGATTTGTGGTCCATCCAAGTTGAAATGAGAGGATATAATGCCTACAAAAATTTAGAGAGGGAGAGAGAGAAAATTTAGAGAGAGAGAGAGCTAAAATACTAGTGATTTGGGCTAAAATACTAGTGATTGGGCTAAAAAAATACCAGTGATTGGGCTCAAACGGGCCTAATTATTTAACCCAAGTTCTTGATGGCCCACGTATCAGGCCCAAATATAAAACTACATTTGAAATTCACAAAATAAATAAAGGCTATCAAGTTCAAAGGTTTACCTTTACAAAAATACCTAATTAAAAAATTAGTTATTTCAATTATTTTCTTTGGAGAAATAATATTCATTAATTTATTCTTTAAACTTGGAAACCATTATTAAGTAAGTTTTTTAAATATTAATTTTTTTTTCAAATTCATCCTCAAATGACGAATTTCGAACGAAAATCAGAAAATAACGGACACTAAAATTTATGTAAAAAACTCTAAACGGGTAAAAAACTACATGCAAATGAAAAAAATCACTAACAAAAATCGGTACAATGAATTTTGCAACTCAAACATATATTTATAGAAAAAAATTATAAAGTCTAGTCATACTGGAATTCTTAATGCAGGTCAAAACTGACCTGACTGACTCAAATAGAATTTAGGTTGTACCAAAATTTAACAAAATCTTTTATAAAATTCCATGCAAAAGTGATCCTAATCAAATAATTAGTGTCATAACGAAGCTTAATTACATTTTGTGGGTGCCTTTTGTAAATATTCAGAGTTATATAACGCAAAAATGTAATTATTTTGAATTCATAAATAAGAGAGTGAAATTTTAAATTAGTATTTAAAAAATAAAATTTATATTTCCAATGCCTAATAAAATTTCTTTAAATCCCAATTTTGACTTTTGCTCTTGAGGGTACTATAGTCATGTCCAAATAAAATTTTGTTATTTTAACTTTTTAATTAAAGAGAAAATGACAAATCCACCATTATTTTTTATTGTTGGTGACAAATTAATCATCATCATTTTTTTTCTAACAAATAAGCCACTAAACTATGGAAAATTGATGCAGCTACCATCTCTGTCACGTTTGCCGTTAACGCTTTAATGACGAATTGCGACAGTTCATTGCAAATTGGCGCGGTCTCATGATGAACCGCGGCGGTTTGTATGAGACTGCGGCAATCTCATGATTCGAGATTTGTTAAAAAAAGTTTATTGCAAATTTGAGAGCTTAAACGCTTGATTTTGAGCTCGAGAAAGGTGGGTCATAGGGTAAATCTTACGTTGAGTCATAGATCTCTTAGAGAGCTTCAATTTGATACCTTTTGAAGCTGATTCTGACATTTGTAGCCAAAGTTATGCTCTTTTGAAGTTGAAGAAGTCAAGAATCTAATAAAATGATTAGATTAGTAAAACATATACATAAGGACTTTGAAATAGCCATGAAACACTGAAAGCCGAGAACTGCTACGGAGTTTGAAGTAGCCATGAAAAACAAAGAGTTTCATGACTACTTCAAAGTCCCTATATATATGTTTTACGAATTCAATCATTTTATTATATTTTTTACTTTTTCAACTTCAAAATACCATAATTTTGGCTACAGGTGTCAGAATCGACTCTAAAAAGTATCAAATCAAAGCTCTCTTAGAGATCTATGACTTATCATAGGATTTATCCTATGATGCACCTTTCTCGGGTCCAAAATTACTCGTTTAAGCCCTCAAATTTGCAATAAAAAATTTTAAACAAACCGCGAGTCATGAGACTACTGCAGTCTCATGACAAATTGCCGTAGTTCTTCACAAACTGCCGCGGTCTCATGATAAACCGCCGCAGTTCGTCATGTGATCACGCCGGTTTGCAACGAACTGCCGCGGTTTACTATGAACCGCAACGGTTTGTCATGAGACTGCTACGGTTCGTCGTCAAAGCGTTAACGACAAACGTGACAATGATAGTTGCAGCGTCAATTTTCTATAATTCAGCGATTTATTTGTTAGAAAAAAGGATGATGGTTGGTTTGTCACCAATCGTAAAGGATGATGGTTAATTTATTATATTTTTTACTTTTTCAACTTCAAAATACCATAATTTTGGCTACAGGTGTCAGAATCGACTCTAAAAAGTATCAAATCAAAGCTCTCTTAGAGATCTATGACTTATCATAGGATTTATCCTGTGATGCACCTTTCTCAGGTCCAAAATTACTCGTTTAAGCCCTCAAATTTGCAATAAAAAATTTTAAACAAATCGCGAGTCATGAGACTGCTGCAGTCTCATGACAAATCGCCGTAGTTCGTCACAAACTGCCGCGGTCTCATGATAAACCGCCGCAGTTCGGCATGTGATCACGCCGGTTTGCAACGAACTGCTGCAGTTTACGACGAACCGCGACTGTTTGTCATGAGACTGCTGCGGTTCGTCGTCAAAGCGTTAACGACAAACGTAACAATGATAGTTGCGGCGTCAATTTTCTATAATTCAGTGATTTATTTGTTAGAAAAAAGGATGATGGTTGGTTTGTCATCAATCGTAAAGGATGATGGTTAATTTATTATATTTTTTACTTTTTCAACTTCAAAATACCATAATTTTGGCTACAGGTGTCAGAATCGACTCTAAAAAGTATCAAATCAAAGCTCTCTTAGAGATCTATGACTTATCATAGGATTTATCCTATGATGCACCTTTCTCGGGTCCAAAATTACTCGTTTAAGCCCTCAAATTTGCAATAAAAAATTTTAAACAAACCGCGAGTCATAAGACTGCTGCAGTCTCATGACAAATTGCCGTAGTTCTTCACAAACTGCCGCGGTCTCATGATAAACCGCCGCAGTTCGTCATGTGATCACGCCGGTTTGCAACGAACTGCCGCGGTTTACTATGAACCGCAACGGTTTGTCATGAGACCGGTTCGTCGTCAAAGCGTTAACGACAAACGTGACAATGATAGTTGCAGCGTCAATTTTCTATAATTCAGCGATTTATTTGTTAGAAAAAAAGGATGATGATTGGTTTGTCACCAATCGTAAAGGATGATGGTTAATTTGTCATTTTCCCTTAATTAATTTATTGAACTTAACTTGACATTATAAAACATCAAACAATTTTTACTCATTGAATTTCTTTAATTTGTTCATGATTTAGGATTTTTCACGTGAATTGTTAATGTTCGTTCTTTGTTTTTTATCTTGTCATTACCGTTCAATCGTTACTAACCTGATAAAAAATGTGAATACAAGTTTGATTTTTGAAAATGACGGGAAAGAAATTAGTTACTGTATTTAATAATAAAACCTGAAAAATTAAAATCAACTGTATGCAGACATGTGAAGGGAAGCTGCATGGAAACCGATAGAAGGGTTCTATGACATTTATGTATAACTTCAGTCAATAAGACCAGAGTAGAAGAAAATGTCCCGAGGAAAAAAGACGACAAAAGTTTGGCGACTTTGAAAATTGAAAGAAAAAAGGTATTTCTTTTTTCTTATTTCTTTTTTGTTTGTTTTAAAAGAAAGAACTTCGTGGGAAAAAATGATTTTTCTACGCTTCACGCATCTTCTACTTGCTTTCTGGTCTTACCCGAATAAACGAAAGTGAAAAAGCTCGCAACTCAGCTGTAAAAGCCTTGGAGGCTTAGAAAATTCAGGGTATTTTATGCCGTTATCTCCCGCATGCGATCGTAAAGTCAAAATTACTTTTGGGTCATCTTAATGTTTCTCTTGGTAGGGTTTAGTTGGGCTTATTTTTGAAATTTTGATTCTGGTTATTGCTTAATTCGCGTTAATTCGTGTTTCAAGTACAGATTCTTTGTCGTGCTCTACGGTCAGTGTTCGATCTTGGTTGGGTTGTTCAGGGTGCTGTGTGTAATTGGTCTTTACTTACAGAATTTTTTTTTCTTTTTTTCTTGTTCTTGGAGGTTTGGTGTTTTCTAAGAGATGGAGTTTGCCCCTTGTTTCTCCTCTCCAACTTTGCAAACTAGTAGTTGATTACTTATGGTGGAAGACGGCGAAGAATTTTGACTTTGAAAAGTTGCTTATTCTTGGGGGAAAAGTTTAGGAGTGTCGAGCTGGGATCAGTATTTGTTTGTTTTGGGAAAGTTTAGTTGAAGAATCTGTTTTGAGGGGTTGTTTTGTTTCGGTGGGATTAAGGAGTTGGAGGGGATGACGACAACTAATGGATAGTAGAACAGAGAAATTTGGTGTTGAGGATGTTAGTAGAACCGGAAAAGTAATGTCAGGACTCATCTCTCCGATAACAGCCTCGAATCCAGTGTAATTCTTCTCTTGTATAATTCATTTACTGCTTTGGTTTTGAGTTTTGTTGTTGAACTCTTTTCATTTCTGTACTGTTAAGCTTCTAACTTATTCACTTAGCAGTCGGATTGGTCGGATTTCTCACTTGTTGAATATGATGCTAGATTTAGCAATTAGAACTCTTTAGTTTTCAAATTCATTACTTTTCTTGGTTTATCCTTGACCCAATGATATAAATAGGCCATAATTTTTGAACGAAAGTTTAATCATTTTGAAGAAGAGTGAAGTGGAATAGAAGGGTTTTCTGCTTGATCATGCAGGATCATAATTAAGGAAAAAATTTCTTCCGCATAACTATATCTCGATGTGTAAAAGTTCAGTAATTTAGCAACTTTTGGCTGTTTACTTGAACTTTCTTTACCTTTTGGATGTATTGTAAATTGGACTCAAAAGTAGTCCTTCAATAAAATAGCTGTGTACTCCATAGCTGTGTATCACTAGATGGCCAGCCAATTAACTGTCTCAATCTCTTGTATGGCCTTTATGGCCGGCACCCACATTACACATGTTTTCATAATGAGTCACAACCTGTCTCTTGAGGAAGAAGAAAACACTTGAGGGAATGAACTAAATTTTGGCCATCAAATAGGGAAAAGTTCTAATGGAGTGAGCACTTTCGGTTTTTACTTAGTGTTTTCAACCTTGATGACAAGCAGGATATAGTTACGGTGCTTATCGCATTTTTCCGCATTTAACTTTCTGTGGAATAGAGGCAAACGCTATTTCTTCATCTTGTATGTCAGACTTCAGAACACTCGAGCAATCTCTTGGATTTCACGTAGAGAATGCTGTTGAACCTTCTAGAAGTATGTGAGCTATTTTCCATGAATGAATTGAGTCATATATGTTACTTTCTCTCTTGCATTTACCTTTGCACTTATACATGCACGCACATACGTTATTCCAAATGGTTAAATTCATAACTTTGAAGTCAATTTAATCAACTAAATTAACTCTTAATATTGTTCCTTATTTCGAAACGTGATTTTAGTGGTTCTTTCGTGTGTTAATTTTAGTTTCAAATGTGGAATGATGAGAAAGATAGAAAAATGCATAATGTATTTCTTTTCCTAAAAGCTTAAGTTCGTAGGTAAAATTAAATTAGTTTTTGAGAATGGTGTTTGTTCCTTTTGTGTGTTTTGGGTTTGAGGCTTGATTATAGCTCTTCATATTTCTACCCATTGATTTTAGAGAAGTGTTTGGAAAATTACTCGGAGTCTAGTTCCATCTAATACTCCACTTATATTAGTACAGTTCTATGAATCTTAGGCCAGTTGGTAGTTTGGATAGAAAAATCATTTGATCATTTCTTTTATCTGACTATGGTTGTCTTTTTTAAATAAGAAACGATATTTATTGATAGAAAAAAGATACAAAGAAGAGAGGAAAAGAACTCTTCTCGAGAAAATCATCTAATCGTTCCTTTCTCCCTATGTATGTGTGCACTAGATGTTGTCTATAATCGGATGAAGATATAGAGAATAGAGGGAAAGAACCCTTCTCAAGAAAATCATCTGATGATTTCTTTCTCCTGATGGTTGGTTGTTTTATTACATGCTAGATGCTGTTTATAATCAGATGAAGTCAAGTAATCCAATTCTAGGTACAGATAGCCAATTTAAAGCTTTAAACAAGGTAAGTCTATGATTACCATTTTTGCGGGTTTCCCACCCACCCCCTCTCTCATACTCTTGTTTGTTTATATGATTTTCATACTATAAATCTTTTTGCTGTTGTGGAATCTCTTAGACATTAGACTTGCCAAAGGACAGACACCCAAATCCCGCTTCCACATTTGTCGCTCAACCTGAGACTTGGGGGGAGTCTAACATGGCTGATGGCAGCCCGAGGACTGATACTTCAACGGATGACACTGAGGACAAAAATCAGAGGGTTAAGTCTTGTTGGCATTTGCTTTTAGATTTTTGTTACTTAACTATAATTTTTTGGCAATATCATAAAATTCAGAAGCAGCATTTAAGACTTAATTCACTAGAAGTGCTAATTGATCTTAAAATAAGAGTTTCCTTTCATTCCACTTTTTAGTATTTATATTGAGAATAAACATACTCTAAAAGAATATTGTCTACTGCCATGGATTTCTGTGGAGAGGAGAAAAAGATCTCCAGTTAAGATTCTTTATATCATTGATTAAATATTATTACTTTGTGCAGTTTGATGGAAATCAATTAATTGTGAGTGGAGCTTCCGATTCAAATAACGCATCAAGAGAAAGGTCGGGGGATCAAAAGGTAACTATTGTGAAAACGATTCAATAGTATACGAACTAAGATAATCGACATGTTCTTGCGATTAACATGTTTATTTTGAGAGTATATCTATACAGACATTGCGCAGACTTGCTCAAAATCGTGAAGCTGCTAGAAAAAGCAGGTTAAGGAAGAAGGTAGGTCTTGTTATGAAAAGCTGTAAACTTCAATGAACAAATATTTTGTATGATATTTCAGTTTTGGGGGTTTAAACTTAAATATTTATTTTCATTTCTTATTATAAGTATGTTAATTCTTTTATCGTCTTCCTCCTTTTCAGGCTTATGTACAGCAGCTGGAAAGCAGCCGGCTGAAGTTGACCCAGCTGGAGCAGGAACTCCAGCGGGCCCGTCAACAGGTAGAGACTTTTTATCTCTTTCGATACGAAATAAGCATCATTTTGGAAATTCCTGGCGAATGAAACTCAGAAAAACTTTTTTGCGTTGGGTTTTTCAGGGAATATTTATTTCGAGCTCAGGAGATCAATCGCATTCGATGAGTGGAAATGGTATACGCCCTTCTTTTGCTTTTTTGTTTTTTGTTTATTTATCTGCTTTTTTATAAAGAAATTACTGGTAATTTTTTAAAGTTGTTTTGAACATAAACAGGACCGAGTTGTGTTGTTTTCGGGTTGTAAGTTAATCAAATATTCGCATATTTATGCTTTCTGATTGTTAAAAACTGCATCTCCAATGGTCTGGTCTGGAAATGAGCTCCCCTCTTATTCGATACTTAAGTCATAGGCCAAATGATTTATCTTTGTAGCTGAGTAGTTTCTTGTCCTTTTTTGAGTTATGAAATTTGTTTGTCTTCTCTTCTCATACAAAAATGTGTATGAATCTGTTAAGCCTTTAGTTAGGCATACGAATTCTAGAAGGACTTAAATGAGCTGTCATTTATGGTTTTTTTGTTAAAAAATAGAAATTGAATATTAGGAAGTCAGGATAGCTAAGAAGAAAGGAGGGCGAGTTACAAGAAACTCAAAACTCTAGAATTCTTGTAAAGCGAGAGACAGTGCTCGGGTGAATTGGTGTGGAATTAGTCCTAAAGAGTTTGTAGAACTTCATTCTATAGAAATAAAGCAATACTTACTTGATTCCTATCAATTTGGTATCAGAGCTAGTATAAGTGGGAGAATGATTACTCGTTCTGAAGCGCAAAAGAAAAGAATGACGGAATGACATAAAGATTTGACTAATATGAATGAGGAATTTAAAAAAAACGGAACGAATTTCTGCGATGGAGCGAAATTTAATGCTATTACAGGAACAAATGGCAAAAATTCTGGAAAAATTAAATGGGAAGCAAAATTCGTTGGCTCAGGAAGGTATTCGAAGTTCAAGAGCTGAAAGAGGTTTATGTTTAGGGGAAGATAGGCCAAATTTTTCAAAAGAATTTATACCAAGAAGATTGGAATTACCAATTTTTAATGGAATCGATCCAGAGGAATGAATTTTTCGAGTAGATCGGTAGTTCAATGTTAATCGATTGACAGATTCAGAAAAACTAGATGCGTCGATGATTTGTTTTGAGGGACCGACTTTATCTTGGTTCCAATGGGAGAGCGGAACATGGCCCATTTGTTCTTGGATGATTTTAAAAAAAAGAATACTAGATAGATTTGGTTATCATCATTTTTCCCTTAAACAGGAAGGACCAGTAGAAGATTACCAAACTCAGTTTGAGTCGGTAGTATCTTCTTTGATGGGAATTTCGGACAATTTTGTTTAGTGCTTTCTTTAACGGATTGAAAACGAGATTCGCAGGGATGTAAGAATTATGAGACCAACTGATTTACAAGACCTAATGGAATTAGCTCAAGTTCTTGAGGATAGAAACAAGTTGGTAAATCTGAAAAGCCAGTAGCTACTAGAGGTATCTATAGTCCTAACTGGCCCGTATCTGTAGCAAATAGCCTTTCAGTTGAACAAACACAACCAACAGTCCCTTTTAAACCAAAGAATCCAAAAGTTAACAGACGAAACTTGACGGAAGCAGAAATAAGAATGAAAAAAGAGAAAGGTTTATGTTTCTGTTGTGATGAGAAGTTTTTTATAGGCCATCAATGCAAAAAGAAAATGCTCCCTTAACTCAGTGGTAGGACTTTCTACTCCAAGAACAATGAGGTTGTGGGGAACTATTAGAGGAAAGAAAGTAGTAGTTTTGATTGACAGTAAAGCTACCCATAATTTTATAGCTAAACGGCCAGTAGGGAATTGAAACTGTCTATTTCTTCTTCAGTGAATTACAACATTCAACTGGGTAATGGGGAATTCTTACAAGGAGAAGGTATTTGTAAAAACATATTATTGTTGTTACAGGAAGTAGAAATTATGGAAGAATTTTTACCCATCGAATTGGGCAGCTCAAAAGTTATCTTGAGAATGCAGTGGTTGCAAACAATAGGAGATATGTTCGTTAACCGAAAACTGTCAGTAATGAAATTAGCTTTTGAACAATAAGACGGTACATGTATAGGGAGATGCGAGCCTAAACACATCAAAGGTTTCTTTAACGGTGATGATGAAGGCAGTATAGAAGGAGAAACAAGTTATTTTGATTGAAATTGTTAAAGGAGAGCTACAGATTATTTTTCAGAGGAAGTACTTTCTTCATAAAGGGAAAAACTGTTACTTCACTATGAGCATCTTATGAACATGCCATAAGGATTAATCATGGTATTGTTTTAAAAGGAGCCATTTCAATCAACCTAAAACCATATAGATATCTGGTTATTTAGAAAGATAAAATAGAAAGGTTGGTCCAAGAAATGTTGTTGGCGGGAATTATACAACTAAGTAACCGTCCTTTTTCGAGTCTTGTTATTTTGGTTAAGAAAAAAAACAAAAGTTGGAGGTTCTATGGTGATTATAGAGCTCTTAACAGAGAAACAGTAAAAGATTGTTTTCCGATTCTAGTGATAGATGAGTTAGTTGATGAATTAAATGGCACAACAATTTGTACAAAGCTTGATCTCAAGTTGGGTTATCACCATATTCGGATGAAGGAAGAAGATATTGCTAAAACAACATTCTGCAGCCATGACGGACATTACGAATTTCTTGTAATGCCGTTTGGATTGACAAATGCGCCATCTACTTTTCAAGCGTTGATGAATGAGGTATTTCAGCCATTTCTGAGGAAATTTGTATTAGTTTTTTTTATGTATTCTTGTTTTCAGTCTCACAGAAGAAGAACATATTCTGCATCTTCGACAAGTTCTGCAAATTCTATCGGAGCAGAAACTGTTTGTAAATAAGAAGAAATGTTTGTTTGCCAAACGGAAAATAAAATATTTGGGCTATGTCATTTCATAAGGAGTAGCTGCAAACCCAAGTAAAATAGAAGCAATGCGAAATGGGCAATCAACAAAAAATATTAAATAGTTAAGAGGATTTTTGGATTTGACAGGGAATTACAGAAAATTCGTTTCTGGATATGGAACCATTGCTTTGCCCCTTTACTGAACAATTAAAGAAAGATCAATTTTGTTGGTCCAACGAAGCTGAAATGGCTTTTCAAAAACTTAACCTGCCTATGAGTTCCTTACCGGTGTTAGCACTGCCTATATTCAACGAGCCTTTTGTTGTAGAAACAAATGCTTTAGGTTTAGGTATCGGTGCAGTTTTAATGCAACAACAGAAACCTATTGTTTTCTTCCGTCAACAATTGTCTAAGCAAAAGTAATTGAAGTTTGTTTACGAAAAGAGTTGATGGCTATTGTTTGAGCCATACAGAAATGGAGACCATATTTGTTGGGGCGACATTTTATTGTAAGAACATATCAAAAAGAGTTTAAAATTTCTTTTAGAGCAACGAATGGTTGCTGTTGAACATCAACATTGGCTGACAAAGTTATTGGGTTTTGATTTTAAAGTTCAATATAAACGTGATGAAAATTTAGTAGCTGATGCCTTGTTTAGAAAAATTGACAGTGTAATAGAGGTGGAAGTTAAGGATATCCTTTGTACTAGTATGATTGATCAACAACAATTAAAAGCAGAAGTTGACGCAGATTCCAAATTACAGAAGACCAAGAATGATTTGATTTTGAATACCTGCCAATATTTTGGTTTTTGTATTTTTCATAACCTTCTGTTTTTTGATAACAGGAAGGTAATTTCTAGTTCTTCCAAGTTCATTCCTCAAATTCTACAGATATTTCATGATAGTCCTATAGGTGGTCATTCGGGAATCACGAAAACTATTAAGCGGATCGCAACTGAGCTTTTCTAGTTTGGTTTAAGGAAGATGGTTAAGCGTTTTATCAACTCTTGTGTCGTTTGCCAATGCAGTAAATATGAAGTATTACGGCCATCTTGTCTGCTATAGCCATTGCCAATTCCAAATGACATTTGGGAAGATATTATAATGGACTTTATCGAAAAGTTGCATATATTGGTAGTGGTGGTTAGACTGAGTGAGGTTGCTCATTTTATTCTATTACGACATTCTTTTTCAGCTTAGATAGTGGCGACGTTTTTTAATACTGTTTTTTGCCTACATGGTATGCCGAAATCTATTATCTCTTATAGAGATAAGATTTTCGTTAGCAAATTTTGGCGAAAGCTGTTTTCATTACAAGAAACAATCCTTAAGATTAGTTCAGCTTATCACCCACAAACAAATGGACAATCGGGTGAATTGGTGTGGAATTCGTCCTAAAGATTCTGTAGAACTCCATTCTATAAAAATAAAGCAATACTTTCCTGATTCCTATCCGTATCTTAATGCATGCATTGGTCTTATTTTTATTTTTATTTGTCAAAAAGCAAAAACAAAAACCATGTTTTGAATGTGTTAGAGATCGAACGATAACTGGAAAAAAAAAATACGATGTGAGACACTAAATTTACTTAGAAAAATCCTTTCAAGAATCACAGACAGAAGAGAAATTCACTATTAGAAAATTAATGTACAATGAATTTTACGAGTTAAGGATCAATATATAGAGGAAATAGAAAACTCTAATATTGGATATGGCCCGATCCAACCTAACAAAAATTTGGGTCACACCGAACTCTAACGGAATATATCTTTATAATGGATTTGGAAAACCGTTTTTAAGAATTATTCTGAGCAAAATAGTTTTTTCAAAACATGTTTCTTTACTCTGTCTTCAATCGTTTGTTTTTGTCTTCAATATTTTCTTTTTTGTTCTGTTTTATTTGTGGTGTTGAACATGTTCTTGTTTTGACATTTGCTTGTAGTTTATTTCTAAAAGCATAAATTCCTTCCAAATTTGATTATTGCACGACTGTTTTTGCTTCTACCATAATTTCATGAACAAAAAAGCTGAATTTTTTACTAAAAGTTTTTATTTTTATTTTTAATTTCATCGGCGTATAGGTGCATTAGCCTTCGATGTAGAATATTCTCGTTGGCTAGAAGAACATAACATGCAAGTGAATGAATTGAGGACGGCAGTAAATTCTCATGTGGGCGACACCGAACTACGTATTATTGTCGATAACGTCACTGCACAGTTTGACGACATTTTCAGGTTGAAAGGCATTGCGGCCAAAGCTGATGTTTTCCACATTTTGTCCGGAATGTGGCAAACCCCGGCGGAGAGGTGTTTCATGTGGATTGGTGGGTTCCGCTCATCTGAGCTTCTCAA
Source organism: Begonia loranthoides (assembly GCA_022433065.1). Lineage (NCBI taxonomy): Eukaryota > Viridiplantae > Streptophyta > Magnoliopsida > Cucurbitales > Begoniaceae > Begonia > Begonia loranthoides. The sequence continues at coordinate 14,405,826 of CM039476.1, read as the reverse complement.
GGTAATGCTTTATTTTTTCGGGTATAGAATTTTTTGTTTTTTTTTGCGAACTAGATTGAACTCCGATCGTCTGAAGATTTATTATTACTGAATTAAATTGGTGAAGCTTCTTACAAGCCAATTGGAACCCCTCTCGGAGCAGCAGGCAATGGACATAAATAAGCTCCAGCAGTCGTCACACCAGGCCGAAGACGCTCTATCCCAAGGAATGGAAGCGTTGCAGCAGTCCTTGGCCGAGACGCTGGCCAATGGGTCCTCCGCATCATCGGGGCCATCCGGCAACGTGGCAAACTACATGGGCCAAATGGCCATGGCCATGGGAAAGCTAGGAACTCTGGAAGGCTTCCTTCACCAGGTATTTCCAAAACTATATCGAATCTTCAATGGAAAGATGAAAATAATGATTGTTTGTGTGCAACGTGCAGGCCGATAATCTTCGACAACAAACGCTCCAGCAAATGCACCGGATTTTGACGATTCGGCAATCTGCTCGAGCATTTCTCGCAATAAACGACTACTTTTCCCGACTCCGAGCCCTCAGTTCTCTCTGGCTGGCCAGGCCGCGAGATTGAAGAAAGAAAGCGAAGAAATTCTTTACATAGTTCATCTCAAACTGACTCTCCACCTCAATTGAATCTCCAAATCTAGGCTGTGTTCTTGGTCCAATGTTGTAATGTCTCATATTTTATTGCTTCTTTTTTTGCTTATCTTCAAAACAATAATTGGTTTAGGGTGTGTTGGTATAAAAGAAACTCGTAGGAAGTAGATTGTATAATGTAAATTTATGGATTTCTACGTCATAAAAATCAGTAGATATTGTTGAATTTCCATTACTCTAAATGATCTACTTGGTTTTCATCGCCCTTCGAATTCTCGCTCGGAGATTTGCCGAGTATGAACTTTAACGAGCTAATTTTCACTGGGAGATTCTAGTTTGATTCACCGAATATGAACTTTAATGAGCTAATTTACACTTTGAGATTCGATTTTTCATCATTTCGAGGCGAAATTCGCTTTAGGAGATGTTTCTTCAAGAGCATAGAAGGATGAACAAGGACTCTGAATCTTCCTAGATTCCCTTTTCATGTCGTGCAAAGCTTATATATTGATTTATCAAACTTTGGATTCCTAGTGTTTATTTGAAATTTGATAGGTTTTTAGATTTAATCAGACTTCTTGATAAGTCTGTTCGTATGGAAGTCTATTTTTTGGGTAAAATGTAATTTAGATTTAATATTTGAAGTAATTTACAGATTATATTTTAAATTTTTATTTTAATTTTTACTAAGGAGATATAAACTTCTCCACTGTCAGCAATTTAGATCTTGCCGTAAATTTATGTTTCCATTTCATCAAATATTGTAACTCTATTTTTAAGTTAACATCTCCGACGATTTCTAACATAATTTTAAACTTTCACATTTTGAAATTTGTCGAGAGATTGAAAGAATTCGAAATTGAGTTATAAATTACCAAGAGATTAAAAATCGGGTAAAAACACTTGATTGAATAAAAAAAATGTGGCATATATGTGTTGGATTCAACAGATAAATTGACAATAAAATTTGAATTACTGACCACTTAAAGATAAAGATTTGGTTTATAAAAAAAATTAATATTTAATATGGAAATTAACAAAACAACCACTATACTATAAAGGTCAGTGACAAGTTAATCATTGAATAATTTTCACTCACAAATAAAACACTCAACTATGGAAAATGAACGACGCACAAATCGTTGTTTACTTAAGGAAAATGACTCGACCATATCGTTTTAGAGAACTCGTGGTGGAAAAGAGTTAATACCCATGGTGGAAAAGATTTAATACCCATGGAAAAATTGTAAGAACTAGTGATTTCAGAGACTTTCAGTGGAAAAGAGCTAATACCCATAGATAATGGATTTAAGAGAATACTGTGTACGTTGATTTTAATGTTTTTTAGTTTTATAACTTAAAAGATTTTGTAAAAGAATATATAATGTTTTAGATGTCGGATGATTTAGAATTGTTTTACTATCCATAGGAGAATCACAAATTATCTATATTTTTTCACGAATAAGACAATGAATTTATTCATTATTTGCATAGGAAAGATCTTTCCTCTGCGGAAAATTATTTTTCCTGAGTCATATTTCAATGACTCATTTTCTGTAATAGAAAGACAACGTTCTGCAGTAGACGATTTGAGTTTGGACAAAAGTGATGCCCACAATTTAATTGTCAATTTTTAAGGCTAAAATCACCCAACAAAGATGAACCAAATCTATATAATTTAATAAAATTAGTTATTGTTTTTCTTTCCAAACCGAATCAGATCAAACCCAAATTTTAGAGTTCAGTGGGGTTGGAATTCAATTGCGTCACTTTTGTAAAATCAAAATTCGTTCATTCGATCCAGTTCAGTTCGAGTCTAAAAAATACACCAAAATCAAACTATCCCCAATTCTTAATGTCTATATTTATGAAAGGTGAAAAAAAAAAATCTTACATGAAATAATATTCATATAATAATATTCAAGAAAGCATTTAATTATAGGAGTTATTTATAGGAAAATTAACATCACATACCCTATAATTTAAATTCAACGATAATTCAAACCCTGAAAAAAAATTGTAAATAACTAAGATTCTGAACTATAGAAAAATAATAACGCCGATCTCGCAGTCACGTTTCCCGTCGAACGGAGACATCTAAAGCAGTAACAACACGCGAGGAAAGTCCATTCTACCCGTTGGATCGACGGACGGACGTCCCACGATCAAAATGGATGCCAAGGATGGATTTAGGGAATCCCCCAAATATGAACATCCCTCAACCAAAGACAAACATCTGTTTCTGCCTAAACGACGTAATCTTAAGTTGATGGACGTCAATTGTGAGACGTCCGTTATAAACGGAACGATATAGTCTCAAGTCAAGAGACGTCTGTTTCGGGATAAGGGACATTCAATCTGGGAAGAGGGACGTCCATTTTGTATGAGGATCGTTCGAATTGAAACGATGGATATTCGTTGTGGATCGAGGGACATCCGTTGTTAGCTGAGGAACGTTCGTTTTAAACTAAGAGACGTCTGTTATTGCTGCCTTGACAGAAAACGTGACTGCAAGGTTGAAGTTATTCTTTTTTCAAAGTTTAAAATTTTAGTTATCTATAAATTTTTTATAAGGTTTGCATATTGCTAATCCTAAATTATAGGATTTGTGGCGTTAATTTTTCTTATTTATAATATAATAATATAATTTTCTAAAAGGCATGAGGGTCCTAAAAGTTGGCTTAACCATTAATACATCGTCTTCAACACTACAAAAAATATTTGAGATATAACAAATTAAAATTGTTTATTCATCATTTCAACTTCTTTGCCTATGGCAAAATCAGCCTATGTTTATACGAGCCATTTACATGTTAAATTGGGAAATTAACAAAACAACCATAGTATTATGAGATCAACGACAAGTTAACTGATTAATAATTTTTACTAACAACTTAAATATTGAAATATGATAAATAGATGTAGTAAACATCGCGGTACACCGTATTCTCTCAAATCAATTCTTTATGGGTATTAGTTCTTTTTCACGAGTTCTTATAATTTTTCCAATGGGTATTAACTCTTTACCACCATGGGTATTAACTCTTTTCCACCATAAGTTCTGTGAAACGATATAGTCGAGTCATTTCTCTTAAGTTAACGGCGATCTTTGTATCGTTCATTTTTCATAGTTGAGTGTTTTGTTTGTTAGAGAAAATTATTCAGTGGTTGACTTGTCATTAACTTTTATAGTATAGTAGTTGTTTTGTTAATTTCCATATTAAATATTAATTTCTTTTATATACCGAATCTTTATCTTTAAGTGGTCAATAATTTAAATTTTATTATTAATTTATCTGTTAAATCCAACACATATATGCCACATTTATTTTTATTTAATCAGGTACTTTAACCCGATTTTTAACCTCTTGGTAATTTATAATCCAATTTCAAATTCTTTTGAAACGTCCCTTGGTGCTCCCAGTACAATATTGTCCCCTTTGGGCCGAAGCCCGCACGGGTTTGTTTTTGGGGTTAGCCCAAAACGCATTGTACTAGGTAGGAAGGGGCTTCATGCTTATATACCATGCATTTTCTACTCTCCCAAGATATATGGGATTGTGCCTCTGATATGGGCCGAACCCACAATTGGGCCTTTATTGGCCTTCACAGGGCGGGATGCCATAATCTCCCCCCTTGGGAACCCAACGTCCTCGTCGGCCACCTTCCTCGCTCTGATACCATTTGTAACGTCCTCCGGTGCTCCCAGTACAATATTGTCCGTTTTGAGCCGAAGCCCGCACGAGTTTATTTTTGGGGTTAGCCCAAAATGCGTTGTACTAGGTAGGAAATGGCTCCATGCTTATATACCATGTATTTTCTACTCTTCCAAATGATGTGAGATTATACCCCCTGATATAAGTCTCACAACTGGGCCTTTACTGACCTTTACAGGAGGCCACATCTTTCAATCACTTGACAAATTTCAAAATGTGAAAGTTTGAAATTAGATTAAAAATAGAAACATAAAAATTTAGGGTAAGATTTAAATTGTTGGCAGTGGAGAAATTTATATCTCATTTGTAAAAAAAAATTTTAAATATAATTTATAAATGAATTCAAAACAATGTTTATGTTTTGACGACTTCTGGTTTTGGATTCTAAACCCTTTTCTTTTCAGTCACTAAAAATTACAACTTTCGATTAAAAAAGCGATTCCATCGTTAGTGTGGAGTCGACGAGTCTTGTCTATGGCACCACTGTCGTTCATAGATTTGAAATATGGACAGAACAGCTCCTTAGGTTCTCCAATGGGATCGTTTGATTCTCTGGTGGGGGGAGCTTGTCCTTTTGAGCAATTTCATTGACTATGGTCTCAGCCACAGAGATGGTTCTGCTAGTTTGGTAGAAGCTAAATGACGTGAGCTTTAATGGCGTCGGTGTTAAATCGCTCTGACACCCACCATTCCTCTGCTGGATTGTAAGTCTCTTCATTGCCATTTTTCTGGGTGGTTGTCATTTTCTTTCATTTTCTAGGTTTAAACAGGTTTCTGATGTAGATATGGGTTAATTTTATGTGGGTTTGAGGTACTGCAGTATTTTTCCTTTTTTAAATTGCTTTTTTTTCTGGGTAGCTTTGAATTGTTAATGTTCCTCACAAATCAGTTGTGTTTAGCTGAATTTTGGCCCAAAAAGAGTTATGGGGCATCTTTACAATCCTCCATTGATACTTCTCAAGTTGCAAAAATCGAAGCTTTATGAGTCTCTCTGTCTCTCTGTCTCTCTCTAAATGTTTTCCTATGTTCTGTCTCCATTTTTTTTGAAGCTGAGCTCAATTTGACCCGACTGCAATTCGAATTCGCTCAATGCTCTACTTTCTTATATCCTTCCTCTCCTTCATCCTTCTTTCAAAATCCTTCTTTCACAAGTCAGTTCCGCCATGGGAGGGCGAGAAAAGAGTGTTTACAGCTTCGCTCTGGAAGAAATTATCTCTATTCGTTCTATCGATTACCTCGAAAAGTTGGGTTGCTATTAGTTTCATTCAGGTTCCTGCAATCACAATGCCGGCAAAGAAGAAGATTTTCGGATCAAAAGTGGAGAAAGTGAACGAGGTATATGAAAATTCACTCCTGGATTTGCCGGAATTGGCTCTCGAATGCATTATCGAGTGGCTTTCTCCGGCCGAATTGTGTGCATTATCGGAAGTTTGTCGATCGATGAGAGATTGATGTAGAAGTGATCATTTCTGGGAGAAACACATGAAGCAGAAATGGAGTTCTGTAATTGGAGATTTAGCTTACAAAGAATGGCACTTGCATAAATCCTCTAAAACTCGGCCAATCCTCTCGAAGAATGGCGAAAAACGGCGCTCGATCAAGAATTTTATCGACAATTGGCGTCTTTCTTGGACTGAACAAAGAGAGTATAGCAAGGCAGATACTGGTTTAGCCATAGATTCAATCAAAGCTTGGTATATGTCTCTTGAGAGTGGCAGAATTTGGTTTCCAGCGCAAGTTTATAACAAAAAGGTAACATGGCTGTTCTACTATAATTCGATTTTTTTGTTATAGTTGTGCGAAAAATGATCAAAATTTGTGTTTTTTAGATGCAGAACGGAGTTGCCGGTTTCATGCTGTCGTGTTACGATGCACGGCTGTGCTACAACTCGGAGAGCGATTCATTTGCGGCAAGGTATCAATTCGTCTGGTTCAGTTTTGTATTGATGTAGTTTTTTTAATAATTATTATTAGTCGTGCTTTTTAGTTTAGGGACAGTAACATCGTAAACTCTATAGAAAATTTACAATAATTAAAATCCTGAACTATTGAAAAAGAATGACGCCGACCTCGTAGTCACATTTCCTGTCAAGGCAGCAACAGCGAACGTCCCTTTGCTTATAACAGACGTCCCTCAGTTAACAACTCGTCCAAAATGGACATCCCTCTCCCCAAATCAGACATCCCTCGTCAAGAAACAGACACCCATCGACTTGAGATTACATCGTTCTGCCCATAACAGACGTCTCTAGTCTCACAATGGACGTCCCTAGTCTCACAACTGACGGCTATTGACTTAAGACTATGTCATTCAAGCTGAAACAGACGTTCGTCTTTGGTCGAGGGATGTCCATAGTTGGGAGATGCCCTAAACCCATCCTTGGCGTCCATTCTAATTGAGGGACATCCATCTCTCGATTCAATGGGCAGGACTGACGTCCCTCGCGTGTAGTTGCTGCCTTGGACGTCTTTGTTTGACAGCATGAAACTTACAATAGAATTGAGAGAGAATCGGAAGAGAGAAATGAAATGAACGTGAGAGAAAGTGAGTGGTTAAATATCATAATTTGAAATTTTGGAGGATTAAAATGAAAAATTGTTCTACCTTTGAAAAAAGACTTAATGACAGTTAAAATTATGAAAGGATCACTTTTAGCCTTCCAAAAGCCAGCTCAAATTAGAACTCGAACTCATGCTGCTTTTCAGATACTTGTCTTGCGGAAGACGAAGGGTGGGAGAAAATATAGAGTGGGGAAGATTACGAGCCTCGCCAATCAATATGTATTCGCACAAGCTACATGCTTCGGATTGCTTGAACGACTTGAAACCCGGAGATCATATCGAGATTCAATGGCGAAGAAACAAAGAATTTCCTTATGGTGTGTTTTTTTTTTTGTTCTACATTATATTCTGGAGGAAACTGTCTAATATTTTCGATTTTCAACCGTTTTTCTCACATTTGACAACGAATATGTATGTTTTTGAAGGATGGTGGTACTGCGTCGTTGGCCATGTAGAAACGGGTGACGGGGATGAGAATCGTTGCCATTGCCACAAGAGCGGTAAGAAAATTATTCAAACATTAAACCGAAATGAGTCGTCGAGAAATGTCTGATTTATTCGAAGATTAAGAAATGTTAGCTTCTGTTACAAAAGTTTTGGCGAACGACATTCTATTTCGGTTGTTTCTTTCAGATGACGTGATAATGGAGTTCAATCAGTATGCGGTTGGCTCTCGATGGAGAAGAATGACGATAAACCGGAGATATCATCGTGAAAAAGGAGACAAAGAAGATGGGTTTTACGGAGGAATCCGAAAACTTTACCAAGAGGATGAAGTAAAAAGGTGGAAGCATCTATGGCCAACTCCAAATTTCTCAAACTGATTCAAAATCTTTCTCCATCTTTGATTTTTTGTTACCAAAAATGTTGTAGTCATAGGTTGAAGCCCGAGCAAAATATGGTTTGCTTGTTATTTGGGTAAAAAATAAAAAAAAAAGGCAAGTGGAAATGCTTTAGTTTATAATTTAAGGTATGGGAAAGATATATTTTTGTTAGAGTTAGTGTGTTCCAAATTCTATTGAGTCGGATTGATGGACTTACATTGTAAATTTCATTTAGGGTTTTGTTTTCTTTATAAATTGATGTAAGCTAGAGTCACAATACTTGTTATATTTCGATCTTCATAGTAGATTTATTTCTATGCTTATGATTTTTTTTTGAAAGGGTTTTTTTACGTAATATAGTGTGGTATCCCGGCCTGTGAAAACGAAGAAAAGCCCAGATGTGAATTCGGCTCATATTAGGGGGGCACAATCTCACATCGCTTGGGAGAGTAGAAAATGCATGGTTTATAAGCATAGTTCTCCTTCCTACCTAGTACAACGCGTTTTGGGTTAACTTCAAGAACAAACTCGTGCGGACTTCGGTCCAAAGCGGACAATATTGTACTTGGGAGCACCGGAGGACGTTACAAATGGTATTAGAGCGAAATCCCAACCAGAAGTGTGGTCAACGAGGATGTCGGGTTCCCAAGGGAGGGATATTGTGGCATCCTGCCTTGTGAAGGCCAAGAAAGGCCCAGATGTGGATCATGCCCATATCAGGGAGGCATAATCTCACATCGTTTGGGAGAGTAGAAAATGCATGGTTTATAAGCATGAATCCCTTCTTTATCTAGTACAACGCGTTTTGGGCTAATCTCAAGAACAAACTCGTGCGGACTTCGGTTCAAAGCGGATAATATTGTATTGAGAGCGAGGTTATAATTGGAGATACCATTGTTTTTTGGTACAAAAGTTTCGATAAAAATGGAAAATACTCTTCCTTTTAAGTGCAGTTTGAACTATTCATATACGGAATTTGAAGTAACCAATTAGATTTATGACTGACACCTAGAAATTGATCAAAGATCCAGCTAGAATACCTCTACGGGGATAGACCAGAGCATTTACAAACCATGAACTACTTCATCTTCTTCATTTTATAATGCATCAAGTTTTGGCATTGTGAAAAGGTAAATTCTCTGCCAAGATTCTCAACTTTCTTCCACACAAAATAACACCACTCTTTTGCAGACATTTCATCGATCACACGCATTCGTACAAAAACTAGACTTAAGATCTAACAATCTTTTGTATTATCAAGAGATTTATGTACTGAAAGGTGCTTACCAAGAAAAAAGATTGATTAAACGGAACTGATGTCGACTCGGCTCTTGTGAAGCTGAAAAGCCGGGGTGATCCAGCTCCCACAACTGCATTGAATGCCTGACCAGTTGAAGTAACCCAATCGAGCTTCACAATTAGCACAAGACAACTTCCCCTCCAATGCACCTTCTTCAACTGCTGATTGAACAACTATTAGCAGCTAAATAACATCACAATTCAAGTAATTCTTTCTCACTATGCTAGTACCAAAAAGTAGTTAGGAGTTGCATGAGTTTATTGTTGAAATCTAAAATGATTCCTGTAATTAGCTCATGCAAATGATGTAGTGATCTCAAGCCTCGGCTGATGGGAATGTGTAATTTAACTTCTATTGACCAATATAAGCGACCACACTGACTTTATCCGATCCTTCTCAGTCCATCTCAATCTCATCATGGCGCCACACCAATAATTGATTATCTATTAATTGGCCACAATGAATTTATCTTGTGCTCTACTCCTCCATTTGTGCTAGTTTCTTCTTTCGTTTCTTCGGTAAAAGATGTATATTAAAATAGAGGTATACATGAGCAACAAGAAACATCCCGTGAACTTAACAAGAAAAAGCTAGCTTAGCCTTCCAAAACAAACAAGAAATCTGAAAAAGTCCAGTCGAAAGACTCATCTGCTTCCAATACATCAAAAGATGCAATGAGGAACAAAACAAGAAACACAATTTTCGCCTGCGACACTCACCCAACTCCAAGACAACAAAGGACTACCAACCAAAAATGACAGTTACCCGCGAGACATCATCAACCCTGAACCCAATCTCCTCCTAGAACTCAGGGGAAGTAGACACAGACGACCTAGGTGCTTAGGCACGTAATCGTGAATTCACCTTACCATAAGATGGGTTATACAAAAGATAACATCATTGGACTATAATGAACAGTTGCAAAAAAGGAAAAAAAAAGGATCAAACAGACGGTAACAAGATATGCAACTTGCACTCTAATACTTCTTGAGTTGGACCTATTACAAAATCACCAATTAGACCGTAGGCCAACAAAATAATATGAAACGAGAAATCAAATGTTAAGTTACCTGCTGTCATCCATTGAAGGGGCTCAACAAAAATGGAAGAACACTCTGACTCTTCCGATTTGTTAAAAGGGTTTCCACTTTTTCTTTTCTTCCACGCAAAGGATGTCTCCCCCTCACCAGGGATATGGTCCACTATATTTGTCTGCAAAGCAACTACTCTTCGACATTTCTTGCAGCGGTATGCACATGTACGCGATGTATTGATTTTTACTGTTTCAGTAGAATCAACTTCTGACTCAACGACAGATGACGTTGCTGGATCAAGCCCAAATTTTGAACTGTCAATTTTCTCTCCTCGGTTGTAAGACTCACCTGAAATTTAGAAAAAACATAATCGTTCACTAAAAATATTCAAACGGCTAAAAATCCACATTATTAAACAAAAGAACCTTTACCCAAAAATTTCAAGCGAAATTTCTTATACAATGAGCTTTCACGATCAACTTTAAACTGCATATCCTCAAACATTTTTAACTGAAACAAAAGATAGGAAAGATTCAATCGCATGTACCATCTATGATATTGTCTCTTATATAATTCACTAAATCACCTGCTCTAGAAATCCATCATTCGGGCAAACAAACTCACAGCTTTGCTGCAATGATTCCAGTGCATCTACAGAAATGTGTCCAAACAGGAAATAAAAAAAAAACAATGAGTCATTATGAGCTCTAAGGAAAAATTTTCCAAAATATCCACTATCTTCATATCAAAGAAGTTATGCAGATACTCAAAACATTAAATAAGTTTGTCCAAAATCAGGTAAAAAAGACATCTATATACTAAGCCACAGGCATGTTACAATCTTTGGGCTAACAAAACTCAAACAGATTACTATTGATTCACACCTTCTTGAGATAAATGTTCAGTTTTCATAAGATATGCGGTAATGATAGCTGCACTGCAACAAACAAGAGCAAATAAAAATTTAAAACTATAAGACTTCACAATTCATAATTCATGAAACTAAAAATAAAGGCAAAATCCATATATAGTAAAGAAGATCCATTATTTTGTAATTAAAAATATGTATTAGGAATATATGATAACAATTTTGGGAGAGAAACAAGATAAGGAACAGTAATTTCTCCACGTTTACAAGGTCTCTTACCACCAAGAAAGAAAGAAAATAAAATGCAGCAAGGGACTATACTTTAGGAACCTAGAAATATGTTGTCTTTTTACAAATTAAAAAAAAAATGCAGTTTTTTCTATTGTTCTCATATTTCATCCTAACTGTATAATTGTGTGGAGATAAATCATAAGTCTCGGGCTGGATAGCAACCAGATAAAATTGAACATCTTGAGCGTGATTGTACTATGAAAAATTCTTCTATGATATCTTTTCAGTCCATTATTACGAATTACTCTTATTAGAATTAAGGTTTAATTCCGAGCACTAACAAAGTTACAATCAGTTAGTTCATATAATTAGTTGCTCAGATTTTCAAACTTATTAAGGGCAATAATCAAATAATTTTCCTTAATGACCAGATAAAGATTTCTTAAAACAATCAAGAAATCCTCTGGATTCTATAAAGATGTAGACAGTTTATCTATTAGTTACCTACAGCTCCGCCAAGTGATTTACATAAAAGTAGGTTGTAGCAAACTAAATTAGTAAGACACTTCTACACTCGAACCTCCCTAACACATACCTTCTTGACACACCTGCAAAGCAATGCACCAAAACAAACCCCTCTTTTCTGCTCTTGTCAATGAAATCAAAACACACATCCAAATAATCCAAAAGGTCCTCACTCTCCATATCTCTCATTGGCACTGCCATTCTAACCAGCTTCAAATCCTTGCCTGCATATTCTAATGAATATAAAAGCTTCCCGGGTGACAAAGAACTCTTCAATCCATCAACTAATTCATCCATAGAACCTGAACAACCACCAGCTCCTCCAACATAGACCTTCTTAATTTCCTTAGTGGGGATTATTACATCACTGCGCCACTCAGAAAAAAATGAAATTGAAGGTGAACTAAGAACAGATAAAATATGTGTAATCTTGCTGATACCATGTTGGAGAATCTCCGCTGCATCCTCGATATTTCCAATAAAGAGATTCTCCCGGACAAGGTAAGGCATGGTAAAAACAATGATATGGTTTCTCCCCTAGTTTATTAGTTTCCTGAAAACAACAACATAGATTCCATTTCATTTTCATTAATTTTGGCATAGTACCACATCTTAAATTGAATAGTCATGGAAATAAAAAAAATATGTTCATCAGAAATAACAAAGATAAACTAAATCCAAAATTAAGAAAACCTCAATTTCAACATCGGATTCAAATCCAATCAAATAGAGCTACGGCAAGTACCACTAAACACGAAATTCACCAACATAAATCCCATTTCATTTTCATTGTATTAGATATAGTCCCATATCTTATCCAACAGTATTTCAGAAAATTATAAAACACAGTCCAATAAAAGAGCACTTGCTCCTCATACAATCAGCTAGCTCACTCAAAAATTTTCAGTTCTTTAACGTCACTTAACAACACTAGCAAAAGAAAAATTCAATCCAATTACTCCTTATCTTTTTCTCCATTTTTCAGACAAACAGGCCATAGTTACACAAAAACCAAAAGGACAATCATCCAGTTAACAATAAAGCATCTCTACGCAAAACAAAATTAGAGAGAAAAAGAAAATAAAAACCAGAAACTAAAATCCTAACGGTTGCAGCAAAGAACAATAAATAAATTTCCGAAAAATGAGGAACCTGAAATTTCGGAATATTCCGGCTATAACTGTTAACCGGCGTTTTCAATCTCGGCGCTTCTTGCTTCATCGAACCATCGACTTCCGGGGATTCTATTTATAGGATGCTTAGTACGTGCGAAAGAACGATAGGGACTCTTGATACGTGCGAATAACTGCCACTTGGCAGCGGCGCATAGCTAGGCTCCTTGTCTATGGGGAACCCGACGAAGATGTATTGACGGTTAATAGTAGTTTCTTGAGGTGAAGTGGGCCGATCGCGACCTTTGATTGAGACAGATCTTTATTGATGTTTTTTCGCTAGAAAATGTATAAGATATTTATTATAATAATTAATCGAACGTTAAATCATTTTTACTAATAAATAAAATATTTTCATCCTATACCCATTTTTTACTGTAAAAATAAATTATTAGAATATAATTTATTTTTTTTAATACAAAATATATTTTTACTGTGAAAAATACTTTTTCTACATCAGATACTAGACTTCTGCTTCGAAAAACAATTCCTTAGAATATGGGTTACTTTCTGTATTGGAAAACACATTTTCACTGTAGAAAATACTTTTTCCATAGCAGATATTCATTGTCTGCCTATTGCATAAAACAAGTTTTTCAATAAGACTTATTTTGTATAGTGGAAGATTTGTTTCCGTTGTGGAAGACGTCTTAAACTTTTTAACGAAAAACGTGACAGTGATATTTGGGTCGTACATTTTTCATGGTTGAGTATTTTATTTATTAGTAAAAATTATTTAGTGTTTGACTTGTCACTAACCTCATAATTCAGTAATTTGTTTAATGTTAAATTTAACACTCTAAATTTAACTTTTAAGTTTTACCTCATAGCTTGACCGTTATTAATTCCTATAATTGATATTTTATTTTAAATATTTATAATTTATTTTAATTATTACATCAATTAATTAAATTAAAATTTAGGAAAATTAATACCGCAAACCCTATAATTTGACATCAACGACAAGTCAAACTCTGAAGAAATTTTGCTAACAACTAAAACTTTGAACTATGAAAAATTTTCACTGGCGATCTCGCAGTCACATTTCTCGTCCAAATTCGTCAGCTTTAACGTCTCAGTTACATTTTGGGTGCAAGGACCGTCAACGGAGCTAAAAGACGTTGATTAACGGGGACGAGGGACGCCCCTCTTGCTTGTTAGAAGATGGAGGGTCATTGTAACGATTATGAGGCGATGGCGAACGTCCCTCATTGGCTGTTGGATCAAGGAAGGACGTCCCCCACTAGTAATTGACGAATATGATTGAATCTATCAATTTCCAAATACGATGACGGACTATCGTCCATGGCTGTTGGATCGAAGGAAAGATGTTCTTTATAGGGATTGATGACCATGATTGAATCTGTAATTTTCCAAAGGCAATGACAGACTATAGCCCAAGGCCGTTGGATTGACCGAGGGATGTCCCTTATAGAGATTGACTGCTAGGATTGAATCCAACATTTTCCAAATGCGATGGTAGATGACATTCTATGGTCGTTGGATCGAGCGAGGGACATCTTAGGATCAGAATGGACAATCATGATAGAATCCAAATTCTTTTCAGTTGAAGGATTATGTGCAAGACACACGCGTTTTTAAAACGCGCGAATTCCCACAATTAAGTTGGACATCCCTCGCTCAAAATAGATGTCATTCGACCTATTGCAAACGTCTCTCGTCCATAACAGACGTCTCTTTCCACAAGACTACATCGTTCTGCCCACAATAGACGTCTTTCGTCATAAGACATCGTTGTTCTGCCCTTAACAAACTTCCGACTTAATACGAGAGACGTCTGTTTTAAATCGAATGTCATTTTTTGAACGATAAACGACAACATTTTTCTTCTTGACGAACGCAAATTTGCTACATAATCGTGAAGGACTTCCTTTCTGCCATTGCTCGATAATCTTTCCAACGACCGTCCGTCTTCCAACGGGTAGGAAGGACGTCCCTCGTCCTCGATAATTGACGTTCTTCGACTTCATTGACGGTCATTGCACATAAAACGTAATTGAGGCGTTAAAGTCAACAGATTTGGATGAGAAATGTGACTGCGAGGTCGCCGGTGAAAAGTTTTCATAGTTCAAGATTTTAGTTGTTAGTAAAATTTCTTTAAGATTTGACTTGTCGTTGATCTCAAACTATAGGGTTTACAATGTTAATTTCCTTAAAATTTAAAATATAAAATTGAAAGGTAAATAAAAAAATTTATTTCATATTTTTAATTGCAATTAATTGTTTGATAAAAAAAAATTAACTATTTAATTTTAAAGATACAATAATTTTTAAAAGCTTGGTAATCTACAATTCGATTAAAAATAAATTTATTTCTATTTTCATTCTTTAAATTGTAAAATAATTATATTTAACTAATTTTATATGCTCTTTCAATTATAACGTACTTTATATAATTTAATAATTTAACAGTAATTAAACATAATAATTTTTTAAATAATTAAACTTGATTATTAAATTTTTTTTCAGTTAATTTACAATTTATTTCTTAATAATAAATGTAATATTATTAAATATTACAAATAATATATATTATAATAATAATAAATTGCAAAGCTCGTTCAACCCTTCTATTTATGAGTTTGCGAGTCAATTCAACTCAAAACTTGCTTAGCTTGTTGAACCAGTGGAGTCAACTCTACGTGTTAACTGGGGAGTCGAACTTTCAAGCTCCATTCAATACTTTGACAAAACAAACTATGAACTATTGAATTGACGATAATTTAAATCTTAAAATAATTTAGCAAACAACTAAAATATTGAAATATAAAAAATGAATAATTCAAACCTCGCTGCCGTTTTCCGTTAAAAATTTAAATTTTTTTCTATACTAAAAAATGAGTTTTATTCTAAGGACTTGCTTTTTTCAGTGGAATGCAAGTATCCGTTGTGAAAATGATATTTTTTACTGTAAATACTTGTCTTTCGCTACAGAAACTTGTCTTCTATTCTCATATCAGTCAATGTATTGAAATATACTCTTCTAGATACAATAATCGAACGGTTTTTAATATCAATTTTGTACCTATCGTTCACCGACTCAGTCCTGAAAACTGGTGAGTAGAAACAATCAGAATTAAGTTAGAAACTAATCAATTGAGATACTGGTTATGCTTGAAGTTGAGATTAAGGTTGAGGTTGTGTTTCAAATGAATATCGTATTTCACCCTCGGATTGTAATAAAGAAACTAAGATTCTGCAGCGGAAGATACGTTTCCACTACAAAAAATACTATTTCTACAGCGGATACTTTATAGATTATTTTTAACAAAAAACGTAACAACTAGATTTGCTTTCTTCATTTCCCATAATTCAAAGATTTAGCTGTTCGCAAAATTACGTTAAAATTTGGTTTATCACTAATCCAATAGCTAAGGGTTTGTTTTGTTAAATTCCTAAAAAATAAACATAACTTTTAGCTAATCAATTTATTTATTCATCATTTACCATGAATAAATAATTAAATTAAAACAAAAACTAATGTTTCTAATTTGTCATTTGTTCTTGATGCACAAGGAGACTAGAAGTGAACAGAGAAGACAGGAAGAACAGACCATGAAACTTCACTTAAATTCACCTTCCAATCATCTTTCTCTCACTGTACAAATCCTCTAAATCATTCATAGAAGAGAGAGAGAGAAGCTCTTATAAATATGCATCTAGAGAGAGAAAACAAGATTTCATGACATGAGAACATACTGCAAATGCCTTCCAAACGCCAATGAATCTCAGGCAGTTCTAGTTTTTCTGAACTTGCATCGCCTGCTCCGATGCAAAAAAACTCGGTTTTTCTGACATGTTCTGTTCGGCAAACTTTTTTGGGCGGAAGTAGTTTCTGGCAGATTGATCGTGTTTAGGCCTTTTGGATCGATCGAGAAGAAACTCCATGCAGAAGTCTGACAAATCCCAAGAAACTAAGCTTTCCATCGGAGTGTCGTACCCAATCCTTGAGCACCACGTGGACCGGCACAGACGGAGTAAGTCCAAATTCCTACGAGAGAAGCGATAGTCGATTGAGAAGTTCGCATAGAATTTATATGCAAATCGATCTTAACAAATAAGGGTCATTGTACAATCTAGTATGCATTTTATCAAAGTTAAGTATCGTATGCATTTATCGTGCAAAAGTCTTCAAGACGGAGCTTTACTTTTACATATTGAAATTGTAGAAAGAGAAAGAGTTTTAGAGAGAGAGGAAGAGAGAGCATACCGACGTGAGTTCCTCGATAAGAATTACTCGATTTCCATCCTTTTCGAAAATCTCGTAGGCCAGCCTTGCATGTTGCTCCCAAGAACCCATTCCTTCTAACTGATGTACACTTATGGCTGCCGCACAGAATTCTTCAAAATCCAATCTTCTGTACTGGATTGAGCTAACCTGCACCAAGATGACAACAGGCTCAATCCCACTATTTTTTGAGATATTATGAATTTTACGATGCTAAGGGAACTAAAACGAGAACGAAAAAAGAGAATTTTCGAGTTATTACCATGTTGGCATAATCTAAGACCCAAGAATCCTTCATTGCATCGGTTGAATTCTTGATCAGAGCCTGCAATATTCAGCGTAAGCGATGGAGGTTTTACGTAATATTCATACGTCGAATATGGCATCAGAAAAGAGCTCACTATCTTGAAATTTTGCATGGATATAAGTCCGTTTTTGTTCGGTCCTAACAGTGTGAATTGCTGCTGCATGTAGGCTAGTTGAGCAACGCTTAACGACTTTGCAAGAGCCTGTCGATCAAGAATCAGTCATGTTATAATTTTCGATAGCCAAACCAAATCAAGATAAATAAAATTAAAGCTGTATTTCCGATAATATCTCTCCCTAAAGATAATGAAATTAAACTCATGTCTATGACAAGCTCTCTCCCTTTCGTTACCAACATCGGCGTAGGTGTGTGCCATATACAAATTACGACGTTAAAAAGACTGGGAAGTTCCAAAAGTCAAAAAAGAAGAATTAAGAACGCGTTGAATTCATAATACTCACGCATAATGCTGATTTCCGAAGAGAAGATGAGCATATATAAGCTTTGACGAGCCTATAAACTATCGTATCCATCGGTATCTTTACATCGTGATTATTGGCTAGCCAAGGATGACCTACATGCAAAACACGAACATCAATCTCTCTAAAATTTGCTAATATTTTAAAAATAAGAAACCATTATTTTTACTGTAATGATAGGTTTACCTTCTAGTTTTACACACTATATTTACCTCCTGATGTGGCCTTAATTAATTAGTGTAATTAATGTCTTATTTTAACTATTTAGAATTTATTTTAATTATTAGACCAATGAATCAGCGACGTGTAATCGTCATATCAGGAGGTAAAAAGAATAGTGTAAAATTAGAAAATAAACCTATGATTACCGTTATTTTTAAGTTGTGAAAAACCACTAAAGGTAGTAGTGCTTTACAAAGTGCCTGTGCAGCCGTTAGTCTTTTACGATAGTCCCGGTTCAATAATCGCTTCACAAAATCTACCGCATCAGACGATAAGGAAGGCCATGGAGATTCATCAAAGCTAGGGTCTGCCTTTAAAACGGCTCGAAATATTCCAGACTCAGTTCTCGCCCAAAAAGGTCGACTCCCGCAAAGAAGTATGTATGCAATTACACCAATACTCCACGTGTCTGCTTCAGTCCCGTACGATCTATGTAGAACTTCAGGAGCCACGTAATATGCACTTCCAACAATGTCATTGAGTCTCTCGTCTGCAAAAACTCGCAATAACTTGGTATGAGTTGAATAAACGTAAATATGTTCTTCATATACGATAAACTAAAGGCCGACCTGGCTTGACATAGTCGGAGAGACCAAAATCGATAGCCTTCAACGGCGCATTCTCTTCCTTGGTCGTAAAAAGAAAATTCTGAGTAGGAAATATCAAATCACAAAAAATTAGATCTTGAAATATCAAATACAAGAATAATTAGACTTCGATAACTTTCGATCCAATTACCTCCGGCTTAAGGTCACGGTGAACAACGCCTTGTAGATGACAGTAGGATACAACGCTCAAGATCTGAACCATGACAACCTTAGCTTCTTCTTCGGAGAACTTACCACCCCTAAAGGAAAGGTACTTTTATCCGATTTCGGCAATATAAAGACAGAATTAACAGAAAATAATAATGATAGGTTTATCTTCTAATTTTACACTCTTCGTTTTACATCTGATGTGTCGGTCATTGATTGGTGCAATCAATGTCTTACTTTAACAATTTATAATTTATCTTAATCATAAGAAGATAAAATTAGAAGATAAACCTAGCATTATTCAATTGAAAAAATATATAACTACCTCGAGAGAATCTTATCCAGCAGCTCACCGCCTTTGCACAATCTGAAAAACGCGAAGAGAAGTAAAAGGGTGAGTTTGATTACAACCTCCTATCAGTTGTTGACAAGCCGTATAAAGTTATATCGATATCATGAAGCATAAACATACTCCATAACTATATAGACGCTTTCTTCGTCTTCGTATGCCTCGTAGAATTGTACGAGATTCTTATGACCAGTTAGGGCCCGTAATATCTTCACTTCTCTCCGTGCATCCTCGATAGCTATGGCCGTTGTCATCTGCAAACAAGAATTCTCCTCGTCGGAGTGAGAAGCTGCTAGAATTTGACACAACTTTTGGGCAAAAGATTATCAACAAAACAGAACGATAAACTTTCATTTTTGGATTCATTCATGCTTCTTCTTTTTCATACTTTGTCTCCATCATGAAGCCTTTGGAGAACAATTTAACTTGTGTGTCTTTCAATGGATAGATATGTATGTATGTATATTATATAGCTGACAGAAGAAGAAAGATTAAAACATCTGTATCTATCCAAATCTACGAATTCTGCAATGAATTCATAAGACAAACTCTGAAAAAAATGGAGTAGAAAGTCAGTTGAAGTAAGTCCCGACCTTTGATTTTGGGATAACCTTGACAGCCACATCCTGACCCTTCAAGCTCCCTTTTTTAGACTTGGCAGAGCAAGTATATCCAAAATGTCCCCGACCCACTTCTTCCCCAAGCTCATAATGAGCTGCGAAAGTCTTGGAGAATCCAAAGCTTTTATCCAATCCAACATCACACTCACTTCCTTCAGGAATTGAGGCTTCATTTGGCTTAACTGACCCGTGTCTTCTAGCAAGCAGAGCCCGAATGTGCTTTGCCGGAGAGGGAGGAGGAAATGGGCGCTTGAAAATGCGCAATGGAGTTGAGCTCACTGACGAATTCGCCGGGGAGTTCTTAAAAAGAGCGAAGAGAGGACTTGGGGTGTAAAAAGGGAAGTTTTTGGCATTGTTGGTTTGGGAACTAGGTAATCCGCTGGTTTCAGTGTAAATTTCTGGAATTTTGGATTTGTTTTCTGGGTTTGCAACAGGTTTTCCATGGCAGAGCCCCATAGAATCAGAAACCCAGAGAAAGTGAGAAGAAAATGAGCAACAAAATGAAAAATGGGTTAAGATGCGTTGAGTGAAAACAAAGAAATACAGAATTTAGACCATTGGAACAGCTGAAGTGAAGATTGGAGTAGAATGCCACAGTGAGTGAGACTAAAGATCGCAAAAAATACTCCGCCAAACCATCAGATAATGGTTTTAAGCGACAAATTCGAAGAAATCCAACGGAAACGGAGAAACCCAGAAAGGAAAATCAACGAAAAAACTACATTCCAGCTACGACAAGAAAAGAAAAGGAAAACCCATTAAAAGACTCAACAAAACAAGCAGAAGAAATCGCAAAACCAGACGAGGAAAAAGATGAAAAGAATCAAAGCCAGAAAACCCAGTTAAAACAAACAAAATTCCAAGAGAAGAAAAGGGAAAGCGAAGAAAAGATGCTGAGCAGAGGCAACAAGAAAAGAAAAAGAAACTACCCCTTCACTCAACCCTCCCTTTTTCTTGCTCTTTGTAAGCTTTTCCTGTTAATGGGTTTTTTTCTGTGCCAAAATTTTTCCCTTCCTCCATTTTTGATTTTCTGGTTGGTTTTCTCAATTAATAATGAGAGTGGGGTTGAGCTTAAATCCTTACGGGCTGTCCTCATTGATCCTCCATTAACACACTATTTCATCAACTTTGTAATAATAGGAGAAGATCCGGCCCCAACCTTTAATCAAAGTTTAACTTAATTTTCACGTTAATAAACTTATCTTACTTTCTTTTAACAAAATATAATTGAGACGATGATTTGAAATGTTCGGGTCATGCCTTGTAATGTTGGAATCTCAACTCAAAAATGTTGGGATAGCGACGGCAAATTAGATGTTAGACTATTATTTTTTGTCCGTGCCGGCCAGGGCTTGGACAAAAGTCTCGAAGGAGGTCAATCAAAATATACTCGAACTCAACTAAATCAAAGCATGGTTCTTATGGACCAGGCCAGGAGGCTGAGTTCATTTACTTCGTTTTTCAACCATGGTTTGATTGAAAAAAAATACTATCGATCAACATGAGCACGTTTGATTTTTTGATATCTTGAAAATATCCAACCACAGTTAAAACGTCCAAACTCATTCTCATCCAATCTCCCGCACAATTAATTCGTCTAACCATAAATTGTTTTCTCAAACTCCACAAGCTCAAGTATAGGATGTGTGACCTAATATTGTAGGGTATGTTGCCCTTTAAATTATGTGAATTTATTAATATTTAATGTAAAACTAAGTGTCTAAGGCTATTATTAAGCTATAACTATTATGCATTATTACAGCCTCTCACCATTTATTAGTATTTTATCAAAGTTTTTTTCTTTATTTATTTTCAAATAAAGACAATAATAAATATAATTATATGTTAATGTACTAATCATGTACATTATTGTTTAGATATTATATTATTTCGCACTCATGCATAGACAATTGCTTGGATATTCTATTTTTTTCTTAGTAGTTGAATTGATGACCAAATAAACAATGTAATTTATTGATTATTTTATTTTAAAAAAGTATTAACGTTTATGTTTTTACTAATACTTAATAGATTTGCTTATCATAAAATGAAATATTGGAGGGAGATATCTCCTATAAGCTCTTACTTTATTGGTTAATTAACAGAAAAAGAAAACTTTGAATTTTGAGATCTATAACAAAACAAATATTAAATTAATTTTGTTAATAATTAAAATATTGAACTATGTTAAATGAATGATGTAAAACTTACAGTCACGTTTTCTGTTAAAAGACATCTCCCAGACATCCGCACCATCCATGGACTTCCGATTATACCATTTTACATGAACGCAAACGTCCACACTAAAATGAGCGGATGTTTACTTTTTAGGAAGGACCTCTGTTATATATGAACGTTAATAGGAAGAACGTTCGCGTTTTTAAATATATAATTTTTGTACTTATAACGGACGCCCACTATGACAGCACGCTCTATGAAGGTAAGAATGACCTAAGTGTGAGTT
The DNA here is from genome assembly GCA_022433065.1 of Begonia loranthoides. Classification (NCBI taxonomy): domain Eukaryota; kingdom Viridiplantae; phylum Streptophyta; class Magnoliopsida; order Cucurbitales; family Begoniaceae; genus Begonia; species Begonia loranthoides. The sequence continues at coordinate 14,383,551 of CM039476.1, read as the reverse complement.
CAACTTATACAATTGAGAGTGCACAATCTCATATTGTTTGGAAAAGTGGAAAATGAATGGTTTATTGTAGTAAGGTTCTCCTTCTTATTTAGTATAATGTGTTTTGGGCTAACCCTAAAAATAAAATCATGCGAGCTTCGGTCCAAAGCAGACAATGTTGTACTAGAGGATAGGGGACGTTACACCCATGTATATCCATTTACATAGAAGTGGACGTCCTCCTATTCGCCAATGTGTTCCTTAGCCCTATGGATTTCTGTTTCACTGTTCACGGATATCTGTTTCCTCCACAATTAACTAGAGTCGCCCACATATCCATTCTTTTTCTCTGCGGATGCCCCCTTCTTTATTCATTTATGCTTCCTCATTAAATCGTGTGCATTGTGCACGTGATTTCTCCTATCCGCAAACACATTCCTTTTTGTTGTGGACATCCGCTCCCTCCTTAATTAACGTGAGTCGCCCACGTGTTCATTCTTCTCTTCGCGGATGGCCTCTTCTCCATTGATTTTTGCTTCCTCATAAAATTGTGTGTGTCGTGCACACAATTCTTCCTATCTGAGGACACATTCCTTTTTTATGTGAATCGCTTCATTGTTCATGGATATCCACTTCCTTCCTAATTAACGTGAGTCGTCCACCTGTCCATCCTTCTTTACTCGGGCACCCCCTTCTCTATTCGTTTCTGCTTGCTCATTAAATCGTGTATCGTGCACGTGATTCCTCCAATTTGCAGACACATTCATCCAATCAGAAACAATTCTTTCTATTGCGGAAAGTGAGTCTTATTCTAAGAACTCACTTTCCACAGCGGAAAAAAAAATGTTTCGCAGTGGAACAAATACATTTCGCAGTGAAAACTAGTTTTCTGCTGCTAAAAGTAAGCCCTTAACATTTCCACTACAGAAAACAAATTGAAATTTTTAAATGAGAATATGACAGCGATGTTTGCTCTGTTCATTTCTCATAGTTCATTAATTTATTTGTTATCAAAAAAATTTTAGTGGTTAACTTGTCATTGATTCTATAGTTTAATGGTTATTTTGTTAATTTTCCTTTAATTTAGTAATAATCTAAATAATCATTTAAAGAAATTATAATTTGACTATAAAGGAAGAGACAATGGATGACACATTACTAAATAGTGTTGTGTCTAAGTAATATAGCATCTATCGTATTATACGTGTTAGAGTTTAATGACTTGATTTTTATTTAGATTGGCCGAAAAACTCACATTTAGTTTTAGAATTTTTTTTATTTATAAAGAGTAAAATTATGTTTACGTTATAATTTTTAACTGAAATGACACTCATTAATTATTGTAATTAATTAATTATTTTAATTTGTCGTAATATATTATATTACTTGATAGTTTCATGTCATTATTTAAGAATTATGAGGTAAAATTAAAATGTAAACATACTATTAATCATTTATAAATTCAACTTGAATTGCAAATCTCATACTTTTATTTTTATAGTAAATTTTCTATTTCTGCTAATGATTTTTTATCTATTAAGAGTTTTCACATAAATTTTAGAGTTGAATTATTCGATTTTCTTTTCCATATTATTATATGATATTTTAATAATATCATATCATCACTTAGTGTAAACTTTTCTAATTCGGAAAAGTTGTAGAAATTCATGTTACCAACTACTTTTTTATTGTTTATTTTACTTTTACTTTATTTTAAACTCGTTCAAAAAGGTGTGACAACCCATAAACTTCGTCACAACTCAACATTACGTAGAATCACGCTAATGATAACTTGTAATCTCTCAAGTTCTTCAAGTATAATATTGTCCATTTTTTATCGAAATCTGCACAGTTTCGTTATTGGAATTACTCCAAAACACGTTATACTATGTAAGTAAGAGAGCTCTACTTATAAATCATAAAACGATGTGTGATTGCACACCCTCATTAGTATGAGTCAGACCTTCACTTGAGTTATCATTGCTTTCACAGGGTGACTGTCACAATCTCTCTCTTTGGGGCTCGTCTTCGTTTGCCATACTTTTGATTGAGTTTTGACTCTGATTTCATTTGTAACATTCATAATCCTCTCAGTATAATATTATCCGCTTTAGATCAAAGCTCGTACGATTTTATTTTTTGGATTAGCCTAAAATACATAGTACTAGGTAGAGAGGAAAACTCTACTTATAAACTATGTGTTTTCTACTATTCCAAGCGATATGAGATTGTACACCTCCATTGGTATGTATCAGACTCTCACTTGGATCATCTTTGTCTTCACAAGACAGGTTGTCACGTTACTAAATTTGTATTATCAAATTTGTTTATAAAGAATATGAGAGGTCATGGTTTGAAGAAGATTTTGTTTGAAGTAAGGGATCATCCAATTTAGAAGTCAAACTCCTTTACAACCTACCATATTTTTATAGAAGGATTAATAATACAAAATATATCTTTTTAGAGCATGATTTCCACAGATCTAAATAATTTTGTAAATTATAGATTAACTAGTTTAGTCTCACAATGAAATTTTCTATAAAAAAAAGTCCACAAACGAACACATTTTTTGTCACTTCGCTATTATTGTTATTACTCGAAAACGATAAACACCGAGAAAGGAGAGTAAATAAAATGAATATTTACAGATGATAAAGAGTTTCCTACAAAATCAAAATTACAAAGAATTATTGTGCGATTAACAATGACCGTAAACTCTAACTAAAAAATATGAAATAAATTAGGCAAATTCCTTCAATTTTACCTTAGTTTTCGAATATTCATAATTTTGATCTTCAATTATGTCGCACAATAGGCTTCTCGAGTCGAGATGAAGTAAAACTTAGATGGCCAAACTCCAACAATTGTACGATGCAACCAAAAAAAATCAACCTTTATTAATATTTGTCTTTAATTATTTGGACAATTTCTTTATATTTTTAATCTAAATAAATTATGGAAATAAAATCAAATGTAATCTTTCTTTTCAGCATTACATGAAATGGAGTATAGCTTGTCTTTTTTTTTATAGATGTAATTTAATTAAATTATTTATATAGAATAATAATATGTAAAGATTGGACCCATTTATTTTTTTTTATATAACTAGTTTTCGGTACGTGTTACACACGTACGCGTTAAGCTGGAAATATTTTTTTTGTGCAATTCATAAGAGATAATATCAAAGTTATTACTTTAATATTTTTTTTACCATTTACTTACATTTTCATAATTTTTTTTTCAAGTATAATTTTAATTCTTAGTTATTCTATACGAAATATAAAGGTCAACAATATAAAAATTACTTGAATATGTTGGATCAAATTCTTAAAGACAATCCAAGTTTCGTATGATATCCAGAAACAAAACCTAATACATCATTCCAAGAAAATATATCAAAACAATAATAGGAGCCACTATTTTATTATTTTCTCATTTACTTTTTTAATATCTGCCAATTTTTCAATGATTTCTTTTTCAAATAGAAAAAATTAGCAGCATGTTTACATATGTATATTATGCATATTTAAATGACAGGGAGCAGTCGTTTTCATTATAATATGCATTTGAGATTTGTTAAAAAAAGACATTGATGATTATACAAATATTTATGATACATAAAACAACATAACTAAATAGATGAGAAAGATGTAAGAACTAACAATACATAATTAAATATCTTGAAACGACAAAAAAGAAGCGAATGTTTACCAACGTCAAGTTTTTTTCTACAGGGAGAAGGTTTTTTTTCAAAGATGCAATCTTTTCAAAAATACCAACAGAAAAAATGTAACATCCCGATATTTTTAAGATGAATAATTATCGGGATATTACCAAGAATGTTGAAACGTTAAGCTTTTGAGTAATTTATGAAACAGTTATCCCCGTATAATAGGAATTAGTGAAGTTACGAAAATATGGCGACTCGTATTTAGAAGTGTTATGTGACGATGTATTTATCGGGAAATCGAGTTGATGTGAAAATATGAGAAAATATGAAGAAAATGGACCTTGGGGACGCATCAGGACGCCATTTTGCATCCTAAACTCAATATTTTTGAAGTGCGGACGTTGGCTGGAGAAGGGCAGATGCAGCGGATGCTAGATTTAGCGTTCGATATGAATCTGTCTTTTCATAAGATGGTGCGGATGCTATAGGCGGACGTTGTGGACGGGAGAATTAGAGTCCAATATGAATCTGTCCAATTTGGATTTTATCCGGACGACATGTTGCGGACACTGCGGACACAGGAATAGCGTCCGCAACCCGATTTCGGACGGTGAGGACGAGTCTTTGGGACGCAAATTGGTTGTGTAATTTGGTATTGCGGACGCGCAGTATGGCGTTCGCATCCGTCCGATTTGCACCAGAACAGACGAAAAATCAGGATAAAAAGTCAAAAAGTTGGACGAAATTTTAGAAAAGACTCGCCCTTTCGGCGAGAGAGGTCTTTCTCTAGACAAGGAGCCTCCTTTGCAACTCCCTTGCAGCATGCTTTGTCTCCCAAGTTGTTTCCCTAAGTCTTTTATACCCTTCCAAATCATCTCCTTGCATATTTTATTTTCTCTCCTCCGTTTTCTATTGGGGAAGATTCTACTGGAAGGGGAGAGCTGCTGTACGTGAGACACGTGAAGAGGTACTCTAAGGGGTAAGGTTCTTTCCTATGGATTAGTTTGTTCCTTTGGTTACGTTCCCTAAATCATGTTGGAAGTAAATTAGAAGTCTATATATATATATATATACCTTGAAAAGGAGAAAACGTGGAAGGAGATTTTGGAAGAAGTGAAAGATATTAAAATAAGAAATTAATTTTAAAAGAATAAAGTGGGATGGAGGGATAGATTTGGAAAGAGGAAAAACAAATGTGCTGTCAGATTTTGAGAAACGAAAAAGTGAAGGGGAGATGAAGAGAGAAAGGCTTATTTAAAGAATAAAACAAAAAGAGAGGAGTTAAAAGGGCCAAAAAAAAAAGGTAGGGTTTCTTCATTTTCCCTCTGCTTCACTTCGGCCGATAGAGAGAGAAAAGGGGAGAGAGAGAGAGAGGGAAATCACGAGAGAGGGAGTTGCGCAGAAGGATCAAACTCGGCGACAACGTCCGATTAGCGACGACGACCGGCGAGCTTCCGTGCAGAGGCGAGCGGTGATTGGCTCTGTCCGAGCGGGAGCCAGTGACGAAGAGCGAACAAACGACTCCGACTGTGGGAAATGGTGAAGCCGCGGCCATGGAGCTTCGCTTAAGGGATTACTTCTCCGATTTTGAGTCGACGGTGAGCAAAAAACGGAACCCTGACAATGTTCTGTTGGTGATGGGTTTTCAACTTCATTGTCTGTTTCAAATTTTTAGGTTCTAAGTGGACTTCTGGACTGCGAGGACAGAGCCGAGGAGCTCCATCTCGCTGATTTTCGAACTTTGGTGAGTATGACTGATTATGCCCGGATATGTGCTGGTTTTGGGTTTTGATTTGCCTCTGTTTCATTTTGGGATTTTTGACAAAAGAGCCGATGATATGGCACTGTTTTGCTTGGTTCTGTTTGGATTCGATGACGGGTTCAGTTTTTGAATTCCTTGCTGTTTAGAGGGATAATGCTCACTGTTCTATTCTAGTTTTGATGGGAATGCCGATAGATTTATGCCCTATTTTTGTTTAGGTTGTTTTCTGTTGTGAAGAGAAAATGCCTTTGTTTTAGGTGAAGAGAAATGCCCCGATTGTTTGTTATGGCTCTTTAATTAAGATGATGAATGAAAGTTTATATTCAATATTGCTGCCTTGTTTGGGTTGGTTGAGGATATGTTCAGATTAATATATGGGATTTGTTGGGTTGCTAGGATTGTTTAGGTTTGACTTTATAGAATATATATTGTGGCTGTTGTTGGAGATTCTAGTTGGTTTGGTTTCTCTGTTGGGGTTGTTTTCATGAAATATGTTGAACACATTTAGCCGCTCACGATCCTGTTAACCGTCAAAGGTGAGCTAGATATGTAAGTTTCAAGTTTCCAAGATGTGTCATTCTAAATTGAAAACAGTTGTTTATGGTCTATTGAAGAGATTGATTTGGGCATGATCTTCTGTTATTATTATTTAGACACTTTTGAGTCTTTGGTTGACTTGAAGAATTTATTTGGTTGAGTTGTTGCATAGGCTGAGGACTTGATGAATCAAAAAGAAGAATGTTGGAGGGGATTTTGTTGTGCAATGGTAGATGAGTTATAATATTGTTTTGGTTATTAAGTATAGATGTTGAGCTTAGTCTCGGGATAGGGCCACCTCATTTCTTCTCGAGACACATTTTGAGATTTTTCCCTTGTTTGACATGCTGTAGGCTCGGACGAGTTTGAAACTTCGAGCCGACACCTGAGATAGCTGCTCCTTCGCGTACGGGGAAGGATTGCCATCGAGTTGGAACTCTTGGGTTCTCCAGATGTGACCTCCAGGTATTTAAAAGAAGAAGTGGGATAACGACGGAGTACGAATGCGCGATAAAGTTTGAGGTAAGGAATGGGTTGTCTTGGCCTTGTGCCCTACACCCAAGTAAAGTGGGTGTGAGTTGCTTCGTGTTTAAGTTGATTATTCTTATAGTTGTACTAGGATGATACTATAAAAGGAAAATGAATTGAGTTAGAGAAACGGAAAATGAATTGAGTTAGAGAAAACTACGAATGAACTCTATGAATGTTGAAATGAAAAGGAAACGTATGATGAGAATGAAAGAACGAAAGAATGAAAGAACGAACGAAAGAATGAAAGAACGAACAGATAAGGGTTTTAAGAGTATAGTGTAAGTTATTTTAGATTTTACTGTTTCTGTTAATTATGGATTGTGTACATGTTATTCTTGGTTCTGGATAGGAACCTTCTGGTTCTAGGTTATATAGATTCATTTAACATGTGTATTCAATTATTGACTCTTAAGCATGTTTCTATGTTAGACTAGTTTTCGATGAACATGTTTGCTTCCGATGATAAGTGTTGCGTGTTACTTTATGTTCATGTCATTTCAATTATTCTTTCTATGCGCGTTTACTTATCAATATATAATTGAGTTTATGTTATGCAATGTATTTCATGATAATAGAAACCAAGTAGGGGGTAACTATCAGAATGGTGTCCACATGCATGAGTGAGGAAGAACGAAATGAAAACGAAAGAACCCTAAAGGTGGGTATATGCCTGAAATAGAATGAAAGAACCCTAAAGGCGGGTATATGCCAGGATAGAATGAAAGAATCCTAAAGGAGGGTATATGCCGGAACTAGAATGAAAGAACCCTAAAGGCGAGTATATGCCGGGACAGAAAGAAAAGAACCCTAAAGGCGGGTATATGCCGGAAATAGGGAGTTGGAGTAGATGGGTAGCCCGAACGGCTAGGCCATCTCAAAGGAAAACCTCCAATCTCCAAGCTCGATGTACGAGTAAGAAATGAACCAAGAAAATGAACGTAATGAAAGAGTTGGGTTGAGTGGTCCTCAATCCAACAAAGACTAAAGAGAGAATGCATAAATTATTTTTCCCATCTCCTTACTGGGCGTAAGCTCACGTCCTTACTTGTGGTGTAGGAAATGATGAACAGATAAGAGAAAGATGATGATCATGAAATGAAGCAGGGATGGATGATTTCGCACATAGGAGATTCGGGTTGGCAAGGTAAAGACAAAGAAAAGTAAAAGGTTATAAATCAAAGAAATTAAAGAAAATAAAGGTTATTTTATAACGTTTTCGCAAGTGATATTTTATAACGTTTTCGCAAGTGATATTTTATAACGTTGTCGTAAGAATTTAAATAGATGATTTTTAACACTTCCACGTAATTAATAAGTTAGTTTTCATGATGAGTTTTAAGAAAGAGTTAGTAGCGATTCAGATTTACGCACTCTGATTTGTTTTAAAAAGAAAATTTTAAATTTTTACGCATTTTCAAGATTTACGAAAATCTGGGTCGTTACAAAAAAGCAGATTTTGCATTAGAAATTTTTTTTAATGTTGCTATATTAACTACAGCTTTATGAAGAGAACTTTAAGGAAGTACCTTAGCTTCTGGTAAAGAACATTATAGAGAAAGATTATGAGGATTTTAGCAACGCAAATCAGTTTTGTTGACATTGTCTTTTCTAGCAATATAATGAACAATCTTTCAAAAAAAAACAAAGCCTTAGTTTCTTCCAAAACAAATTTGTAAATGAAGCATGAAACAAATGCTTACCAACAATAAGGTTTTTGCTGCAGGAAGAACGATTTTTCCCAAACTATCAAAATTTCCAAAACTACCAAGGAAAAAATTTAAATTTCTTGTTACAAAATTGTTATAATGTTGTGATATCAACTCGAGTATTGGTATGAGATTTTTTATGGAAGCAAGTACCTTAGTTTTGTTGAAAAGCAATATATACAAAAAGATAAATACCATTCTGCACAAGGAAAATAGTCTTAGTTAACAACCTTTTAAGAAAAACAACAAAACCTTTATGAAGAAAAATGTAGAGTTATATTTGATAAATAAATATACAAAATTACATGAAAAACAAACAACCATAGTGTCATATTGTGATTTGAGGTAGATAAAATATAATGGAGATCTGCAAAAGCAACTTAACAAATGAGCAAAGAGAATACTTTGAACACACTCATCTTTCTATCTATATCTGTAATTAATAGTAGTGAAAGACTATGTATTAATATTTGTTATGGTAAGGGTCATCACTAATTGCATGAAAATGCGTGAACAAACTATTAAAAGTTGTTGTGTTTCCACTTGTTTCTGATGTCTTATGTTCCCTTACCCTAATTTCTTAAATACATTTTTAAGTTTGGTTTTTCATTTTTATTTAAAAAAGCAAAACAAAATTTGATAATCCATGCAATAATTCTGAGAAAGTTATACCTTAAAAGTGACTTTAATGTGATTAAATTTGAAAGTAAAAAAATGTAACTGTCCTCTATTTTTTATAAGTGTTCCTTTAATATGCACGCATAATTTGCAATAACCTACGTTGAAAAATTGAACTATCCAATTTTTCTAACGCCCTGCAGATAAGATAAAGTATAAAAGAGCAGCGTTAAAGTATTTTGAAGTTAATAATGTACAATGTTTCATTTATTTATATGTTGAATATAGAAAAAGAGAGAGACAGATGATGAACTAAATATGCTTATATATCAATTACATAAAATTAATTGTAAAAACGACAATTACAGTATAAATTTTCTTTCTTTGATAGAGCAAGGTCTGGGGTAAACCTAAAGTAAAAACATTAAGAGTAGTTTCTAGATATATGAAGTTAGCTGTGTTTCACAAATTGAATAGATTAAAGTAAAGTAAGTTACTCATAAACAAAAATCTTTCCAGGGAAAAAAACAATAGGCATATACGTAAGAAAAGATATATACGTTGTCGTTGCATGTAGTAGCTGCTAAAAAAAAAAGATAAATATGTAGAAGGTCTTCTTGTTGATTCATCTTTTAGATAGCGTTCATTTCATTATTCATTGTAAACAAAACGATATAATCTGCAATAAAACAAAGAAAAATAAATTTTGGAAACAGAGTGGAAGATGAATAAAGTAGAAAAAGAAGAAAAGAATGATAAATGTTAATAAGTACCTATAAAGTTGTAGATATTCGAATACACCGAAAAAGCCAATTTCTTCATACAACAAAATGAGATTCATCATTGATTTCATCCAAGATTTCTCTGTAGATGACATTTTTAGCTAAATTTTGAAAGCTTGTTTGTATGTTTGGAGTCCTAATAAGCACTCGGACATATGACAAATTATTTGAGCGTGATAGAGCAACATATAGTTGTCCATGAGTGAAAATAGGTTCTGGAAGATAAATGCCAACAAAATTTATTATTTGACCTTGTGCTTTATTTATTGTCACAGAAAAACAAAGTCGTATAAGAAATTAGGTGCGCTTGAAAGGGTAAACAGTTCTTTCATTTTCAAGCGAAAGAAACAGAATACGAGACAAGAAAACACATTTGCCACTATAATCGCTTGTACATATTTATGCATCTATAACATTTTTTTGAAAATGTCGACATATGAGTCGCATGCCATTACAAAATCCTTCTAATTGATTGATATTACAAAGAAACATGACCAGACAGTTTTGCTTTAAAAGTAATTCATGAGGAGGAAATCTAGAAGGTGTTAAAGTATTGATAAAATCTTGGTTATCATTTCCATTTTTTTTTTCTAAAGGACTATCAAAACAATAATAGCGAATAAGTTCTCCAGGAAAACACTCAATCAAAATGTTATTTAACATGTCGACATATTCATTTTTGGGTGTTAATATAACTCTGTGAACGATTTCACTGAAGTTTTCTGCGAAACAATTGAAATGAAGAAAGACAATATCTAACAATACTGATACTGAGCCAAAATCATCAATATAAGAAACGATAATATCATGACGTAGGAGGATATAGTTATTATGGTCACAAGGTTCTGTTCCATCACCAATGAGAAGTAACAATTTTGCAAATTCGGGGTCTGCAGAGGCACGCATATTTGATGTCAAGGAGAACTTTGTAAACTTGTCCCACAAAAATGATTTCGCTAAACAAGCATCAATGACTGCATTCCTTGTACCTTTTGGAATCACGGGTAAAATTTGTCAAAAATCTCCTCCCAACACCATTATTGTACCCCCAAATAAATTATTATTTCTGTTGATATCTTGGAGCATGGAATTAACAACTTCAAATGTTTCTTTTCGACACATTGGAGCTTCATCCCAGATTATAAGTCTAGCTAATCGTAATAATTTACCAAGATTAGATTGTTTACTAACAGACCATGTTGTCGAGCCATCAATTTCAAGGGTTATCTTGAAGCAAGAATGTGTTGTTCTACTTCTGGTAAAATTGATGCGGCTACTCCTGATGAAGCAGTTGCTAATGCTATAAGGTTTTTTGACCAAACATTGCAAGCAGCGCTCTATACAAAAATGTCTTTCCACTACCTCTAGGACCATCAATAAAGAACACACTAGATTCATTAGAACATATTTTTTGCAAAATCGAGTCATATGCATTTTTTTTAGTATCATTTAGTAATGATATTCGAGCAATATTAACTTCATCTACTTGCACTTCCATTTTTTATTGATTTCACAATTACTTTCGTAAAAGAAATCATCATTACAAGCTGAAGGTAGTAAATGATAATCATTTAGTGATTTGCCCATGCTTTGAATAATATTATTAATATGACGCAATACTTTTGATGTGACCACATTTGAAGAGAGATTAGAAAATTTGTAATCTTGAGATAATTGTTCTTTGTAAGTGTTGAAAAGATTGTTTGGATTGTTAGGTTGGCAATAAACAAGAAGTGTAGCAAATAGTCTTTGTTAAACAGAAGTCATTTGGAATGTTATTGCTTCTTCTATAGAATAAGTTATAATTATCATCTTGTAATAAACCATGCAAGAGAGCTGATTCACGAAATGTGCTCACCAAGGTGCCGCAGACATTTTTTAAGGACTCAAAAGAAGTTGAACCTCTAACATGATTTAAAAGAAAGCGCAAATAATAGCGTTCTCCTTCAACAGGACTAACAAAAACAACTCTCCTTTAGATTTTCCTGTCTTTCTGAGTTCCCACATTTTATCACGCCTATTCCATGTATAATATTATGGAAATTGTCTGTATAATATGTTTCTTGCAAATAGATCTATACGATTGATACTAAAATTCTCTATAAGCTGAGAAAAAAATCATACGCGACTATATTCTGCATAGAAGAAGACTCTAAAAGTAATAGGTTGCCGATGCTCAAGGTTGTCAAAAATCCGTAAATACGCCACATTGCTTCAAGTGGGGAAATCCAACAAGCTGTTTGATAGTCTTGAATTTCATTATTTGAGAGGCCTGATTGACCATCATTGATCTAAATTGCTACACGATCATGTCTTTTATATATGTACTTGTATAAATATTTGATTGCTTTAATAGTTGAACAAATTTCAACATTTAAATGACAATCAAATAATGCAAGGAGATAAGGATTGTAAGGAATGACCCAACGATTGTCAAGAACTACACCTCTGACTGTTGCAAACCAGTTGTCTGCTCGATGACGATAACAAGGGTAAGAATTCTTTTCATGATGAGTAATAGTGCAAAAGGATTTTGGATAATTATTTTTACATTTGCCTTATTTACTCATACAAACATTTAAAGGATTTGCTGTACCACAAGGACCATATATCATGTGTTTAATAACCATAACATACAAGTGAGGATTCTTTGACTGTTCAGGTAATTCAATACAAACATAATTATCGAATGAGTTTGGGGAGATAATTTTTAAATTGGGTTCTAAAATCAATAAAAAGTGTGCATGAGGCAAGCCACACTTTTGGAATTCAACGACCTATACATACGCAGCTACGTGACCAAATATTCGATCTTTAAATAACTTGATCTTTAATTCATCTAGCTTTGCTCTAAAAACGCGCATAATTAAATCATGTCTATTGTGGGCTTCTTCAAAAGAAAGTAGCTCAGATTTGATTTCTGGCCAGTTTGGATTGCAAGTTATTGTTAAAAAGATATCTAGTTTTCCAAATCTTTGCATAAGCGACATTGAATCCATATAACGTTTCCGCATATCTCTTGGGCCTCCTATAAACGTAGCTGGTAATATGATTTTGCGTCCAACATTTGCCGCTACTATTTCGCCAGAATTAATACTATCAACTAAACCTTGGTAAAACTCTAAACATATATTGGCCTGATTTGTACAAAATAAATCCAAGTGAGTTGTTTCAATTTTTACATACATGTCCATAACATATTGTTGTAGCAACTGCCCTGACTGCAACAAACATGAAAAATCTTCATGTCGAATTTGCAATTTATATGAATAATATTCTCGATAAGAAACCATTTTACATTTTTTGCCCCGTTTGATAACTGAAAATAATGAATCATATTAAACACAAACACCATGTAACTTTAACAATTAAGTAATGTACAAAGAAGAGAAACACATCATTATTTTCTTCACGTAACAACTCTTCTGGTGATGTGAAATGCAAAACATTGGTAGGAAGTTGAGTATTTTCACTTGAGTAAAAGCGATTATGTGTTCGAGGGATTCCTTGATGCCATCCAATTTCACCATGAGGAAATAATAAATGATATTGTAAAGGATCGTAACAGCCATAATAATGGTGAACTTTGTATACTAAATTTGAGTGTACAGATACAAGAATTTCTCTATTGGATGTACCAAGTGTTGAACCATCACCAAGCCATACTGCAGCAACTTGAGAAGCATTAGGGGCATTATAAGTTTGTTGATCAAGATTTGCATGTGATTTTATCGAAATAACACAGTCTGGCAAATCGGATCTATTGGCCAAGCTTCGAAAAAAGACAGCATATGGATTTCGTTGTAGAATATGCACTAACTTTGAAATAAAAAATGAAGAAAGTCTTTCTGTTAACTGCATTCGATGATGTAATTGTATATCTGCATCATAAAAGTATAGTTGCAAATGAGAATGACTCTCATTTTTTGGAATAATTGGATTAATAAAATGATATGTTTTTCCTTGAACACGGAATGTATATATGTCTTTGTTGCGGCAAGATAAATTTTTGTCTTCTTTCACACTGAAAGATGTGAATGAAAAAGTATTGTTATAAGTTCGAACAAAAATATGAAATTGCACAAATTCATCGCTATTTCCTATTCGAACAAAAGGATGGGGTAGGAACAAGCGAAACCAAAGGTGGTGAAGGAAGAAGAGCATCAATTTCTTCAGCAATATTGAGTATCATGAACCTCGAGTTTTATAGTCTAGAAAGCTTTGTTTGTCAACTTTCAGTTGGAAGTAGCGAACTTTATCCTTGTGTGCATCAAATGATTCCATTATATTTCTGAGTATTTCCTAAATTTTATTTTTATTTTTAAAAAAAAGGGGAAATTTTTCATTAAGAAAACGTCTAAATTTAATGTTGAAAAGTGGAATAAGTAGGATAGAGAAGTCTAGAAACTCTAACCTCTGGAGTCATGGAAGCCAAAGTTTCAATGTCAATGGACAATATCTTTTTGGCATGGATACCGAATAACATTCATTTTATGACACCAATGTTATCGGTCAAATTAATCTCAAGAGAATATCTAGTACAAAATCATGAAATTTTAACAAATAAAGGAAAACAAATTAGAGAGAAAGATATGATGACATAGTAAAAAAAATCACCATTTAATTATTTGTGCGTCAGCAACATGAAAACTATCATAAACAAAAAGATCAGTTGCACTGCGATGGGTTGATTTGAGGCATTTGTCACATGCGAAATAGAAAAACTATTGTTTGATATTTTGAAGTGATACAGCACGAATTCATATTCGACCCACTAGTTTTGAAAAATATATGAGTCTATAACAAAAGTGTAGAGAGATAAAATAAGAAAAAACTACTAAAGAAAAATAAAGAGGAAAAAAAGAAATTTTATAACTTATTGTATATGCATTATTTGGAATATTAACAATGCTGATTTTTTCTTCTTTTAATGGAAAGGTTGAGAAAGATGAGGAACTCGATACAGAAGCAGTGGAAATGAGCAAGAATTCAACAATTTGTACTGAGTTTTCAATAGACTTGTATAAAATGACAGAATAAGAGAGCGAAGATAAAAAGCAAAACAATTTTTTAAAAAAATGTAAAAGTCGAAACCATTTTTGAAGAGCGTCAAAAGCAGGAAGAGTAGATTCCATAATGATGGAGGTATTTGTTGTAGTAGAAACAGACACTCCTATTAAAAAAAACATATATCATATATCAGAAGAGGATTGTGAAAATGCAATACCTGAAAATAAAATATCATAAAATGATGAGACAGATAAATCTGTAGCTATGACGACAGAGCACTTATCAATTACTGAAGAAATTGTTTTACACTCATTTAATACAAGTTGACCCCACATAGAAAGTCTGATAGAAGACAAACTACAAGAAAAAGCATTTGTAAGAAACAAAGAAATAATAGTGAAAGATTAAAAATAGAGAGATACCTTGAATCAACAAGCAAGATTTCTCTAACTTGCAATGTATCGCCCCTTATATTCACATTTTTCATAGGAAATATTCCAACTGCTACACCAATTATTTCTAATTCATGAATTAGAAGGCAAACAAAAAAATCACTAATCACTAAGGAAAAACCAAGGGAAATGAAATAACAGAAGAGACAAATAATATAAAAAAGTGTTCTTACCAACTAACCAGCGTGTTCCAACATGAGATTGCAATTGATGGAAAGAAGTGAAAGTAAATGTTTCTGGAGAAAACCCAATCTCTGACGTAGGCATGTCTTCAACAACCGTACAGGCATTGATCACCCATTCATATGGTTGAAGTCGAAACTCTAGCTTACTTTCAGTGACCAAGGCATTTGAGATATAATAATTCTTTCCGAGTTGTAGGGTATTCTGGAAAATGTCTATATTGGAAGAGACCAAAGTGACATAAACTCGTGTTTCTTGAAACAGGAAAAAATTAAGAATATTTGGCGCAAAATTAGAAAGACGAAAAACAAAAGAATGGACGAGAAATTACCTCAGAATCAACAAGAAGTAGTTTATGATATTTTGTTGGGCTAAGGCAGACAATTTTTTGCGAAGGTCTGAACAAGACATGGACTTCAATAGTCCAGTCTTCATTCATTTTAGAAATATGTCCATGATTTGTTTCATTAGTACGATATAAGATGTTTTTCTTTCGAAAGACTATTAAAGAAGGACAAATTTATAGAATTCTATCAATGAAAAAATTAAGATAACTTATATTAAAAGAGAACGCAATTCAGATAAAGCAAGCATGCGAAACAAAAAAACATGAGCAAGACATGGGTATGATTTTGAATTATAAGTCAACACATGAAAAAATGTAGGACGAGCTTCAACTAAAACTGGTTTTTGAATGTATTCCAACATGTTCACATGTTTTTTTTAACAATCATGAGTTTAATAGAAACCTTGTTTAAGGTTCCAAGAGGCAAAATATCTTCCATGAAAGAATTATGGAAAGCTCACAGTTGAAAGCAAATCCAGCTGTCCATTTCAGTAAATTTATAACAGTAGCTGAATGCATAAAAGTCAAGAACCGAAAAAGATAGCTCTTAGGAAGAAAGCTTCCAATTGTTTTCCCAATACTTAATACCCAACAGTTTACAATATACTAATTTTACATAATCATAAACAACTTCCTTATTTATCTCAAAACTCATTATTAAAACAACAAGCAAGCACACAACAATAAAATCATCGAACGATAGCATGATCAATAACTGAATCTAATAATCTAGTAAACACATGCACAACACAAGTCTTAACTCTTGCGATGTATGCCTTTTGGCAAAACACACACAATACCACTTACCTGGTGTCCGTAACGCATTTAACACTTAACGTTATCCTTCTTCCTTTTCCATACCTACAAGATAGTAGAACTGTTAGATATTTCTTAAAGAAATTATAACATTTTGAAACGATCTAAACATGCTTTTCATAACAAAAGTAAAGCCTTCAGATCAAATGCGGAATTTTTAACGAAATACCTCCAGCCATTGTTGTTGAAATCAGGGACAGCTGCTTTCCTTCCTCTGCAGAGTTTCTTCCTATACAATCGATTTCGATACGATGGTATATTTTCTGAATGAAATCGAAGAATAGGGGAACCTCTGGAAATCGAAGAATCAGGGACAGCTGTTTTCTCTCGGTGAAAAACCCTCTGGAAAAAACTCACCTTTTTCTGAATGTCTCTTATTCAAATAGATTCTCTCATCAAGAATATATATTTGAATTGAGTTTTAAATTGGGCACTTATCTAATTCTTATGCAGGTAGTTTTTCTAAATAAAAAAAACGATTAGATAATTAATTAGAAATCAGACCACAAATTGACGTTTTATTAATAAACCAAATTAAACGCCAACATTCTCCCACTTGGTCTGCATTTTCTAACTTTACTGTAATAAGAAAACATAATACATGAATCATAGCGATGAATTCTCTTAATGTTATCGAGAATTACCTTCCATGTATCACAATGTATTATTTTTCTTCTTTATTGTCCATAAGCTTAATGAATAAACCTTATGTTTATTCGAAGTTCATAAAATGAAGTATATTTCTCAAACTGAATGTGTATACTATAAA
This sequence comes from Begonia loranthoides, assembly GCA_022433065.1. Lineage (NCBI taxonomy): Eukaryota > Viridiplantae > Streptophyta > Magnoliopsida > Cucurbitales > Begoniaceae > Begonia > Begonia loranthoides. Next base: position 14,366,390 of record CM039476.1, on the reverse strand, counting down.
TTTTATAATGAGAAATATCATAAGAAGAGTCATAAATATTCGTTCTTACAACGAAAAATCACATAATGGACCCAAGTCCCATTTTAACAACATGATCCTTAAATTTCAATGGTGGCATGCCCTTAGTCAAAGGATCAGCGATCATCAATTCAGTGCTTATGTGTTCAATGACCACTGAACCATCCTTAATACGTTCCCTTATGGCTAAATACTTAATGTCGATATGCTTAATTCGACTACCACTTTTATTGTTTTTAGCCATAAAAACCGCAGCTGAATTATCACAATATATTTTCAGTGGTTTAGAAATCGAATCAACGATTCTAAGCCTTGAAATAAAACTCTTCATCCATACACCATGCGAAGTAGCCTCAAAACATGACACGAACTCAGCCTCCATAGTGGATGTGGCAGTCAAACTCTGTTTAGCACTCCTCTAGGATACAGCTCCACCAGCCAACATGAAAATGTATCCTGATGTTGATTTACGAGAATCAACGCAGCCAGCAAAATCAGAATCGGAGTATCCAATCACATCCAAGCTATCCGTTCGTTTGTAGGTAAGCATGTAGCCTTTGGTCCTTTGAAGGTACCGTAACACTTTCTTTGCAGCAATCCAGTGGTCTTTACCAGGGTTACTCTGATATCGGCCCAACATCCCAACAACAAATGCAATGTCAGGTCTTGTGCAGACTTGAGCATACATCAGGCTTCCAACAACCGAAGCATAGGGAATGTTTCTCATTTCCTCCCTCTCAAGATCGTTCTTTGGGCATTGATTCTCATGGAACCTGTCACCCTTCACTATGGGAGCAACACTTGGTGAACAATCTTTCATCCGATATCTATCTAAAACTTTATTGATATAAGTTTGCTGAGACAATCCCAAGCAACCTTTGAATCTGTCTCGTTGAATCTTAATACCAATGACATAGGAAGCATCACCCATGTCTTTCATATCAAAGTTTTTAGAGAGAAATTGTTTCACCTCATGCAATATACCTTTATCATTAGTTACAAGTAAAATATCATCCACATATAGGACTAAGAAACAAATTTTGCTCCCACTAACCTTCTGTTATATACATTGATCCATATGTTCTCTACGAAACCGAATGAAGAGATAACATCATGAAACTTTAAATACCACTGACGGGAGGCTTGCTTCAATCCATATATACATTTCTTAAGCTTGGATACTAAATGCTCACCACTACTAGAGGAAAATCCTTCAGGTTGTTTCATATAAACCTCTTCCTCTAGTTCTCCATTGAGAAAAGCCGTTTTCACATCCATTTGTTGCAACTCAAAATCAAAATGTGCAACCAATGCTAAAATAATGCGAAGAGAATCTTTCTTAGATACAGGAGAAAAAGTCTCTGTGTAGTCGATTCCTTCCTTTTGTGTGAATCCTTTAGCAACGAGTCTTGCTTTATATCTTTCGATGTTGCCCAATGAGTCTTTCTTAGTCTTAAAGACCCATTTACAACCTATGGTTTTTACACCATCAGACAACTCGACAAGATCCCTGACTTCGTTTGAATTCATAGAATTCATTTCGTCTTTCATGGCATCATACCATAGACTTGATTCATCACAACTTATAGCTTGTGAAAATGTCTCACGATCATTTTCGGCTCCTACATTATAGTCCGATTCCTGTAGATATATCACATAATCACTAGGAATAGCTGATTTTCTTTCTCTAGTAGATCTCCTTAGTGTTGTTCCAACATTTTCTTGAGAAATTTGTTGTTCAACTGGTTGATCAACAATTACTGGAACTTCCTCAAGAATTCGATCTACTGGATTATAATCAGCAACTTGTGGAATATCATCTATTGATTGTTCAACACTCATTTGAACTCTAGGAGTGTTGTTTACAACAATCAATCTTTCACTTGAGTTAGATGGTTGAACATCAATGTGATCTTTTTCAGAAATAATATCCTGAAATCGATTATTCCCACTAATCAAGTCGTTTTCAAGAAATTTCGCATTTCTTGATTCCACAATCCTAGTGCTGTGAGATGGACAATAGAATCTATACCCCTTAGACCTTTCGGCATATCCAATGAAATAGCCACTAATGGTCCTTGGGTCTAGTTTCTTTTCTTGTGGATTATAAATTCTAACTTCAGACGGGCATCCCAAAATGCGTATATGTCTCAAACTCGGTTTCCAACCTTTCCATAACTCAAATGGCGTCTTTTCGACAGCCTTGGTCGGAACTCGATTTAATATATACACTGCCGTCTTAAGTGCATCAGGCCACAAGGAATCTGGAAGTTTGGAGTTGCTACGCATACTCCTCACCATGTCCAATAATGTTCGGTTTCTTCTTTCTGCCACACCATTCTGATCCGGAGAACCAGGCATGGTGTATTGAGCAACTATTCCATACTCTTGAAGAAATTTAGCAAATGGACCAGGTGCTCATCCATCCTCAGTATATCTACCGTAATATTATCCACCTCTATCAGTCCTCACAATCTTAATTTGCTTATCGCATTGTTTCTCTACTTCTGCCTTGAAAACCTTAAAGGCATCCAATGCTTCATATTTATTTTGAAGTAAATAGAGATACATGTATCGTGAGTAATCATCAATAAAAGAGATGAAGTATCTCGGACCATTTGAGTCCATAACTGGACTACAAATATCTGAATGTATGATCTCTAATATCTCTGAACTCCTCTTAGCACCTTTCTTAGATACGTTGGTTTGCTTTCCCTTAATGCAATCCAAACACGTATCAAAATCAGTAAAATCTAAAGTACTAAGTACTTTATCATTTACCAATCGCTTAATTCTCTGTATGGAGATATGTCCCAATCTCCGGTGCCACAACATAGAGGAATCCTCATTTATAACACATCTTTTATTACCAGTATGTACATGCATAACATCATGAATGGTATCATTTTGTAAATCAATAGAGAAAAGACCATCAGACATTATACCATTTCCAATAAGATCATATTTGTAAAATAAACTGAAGTTTACATCTGAAAATGTAAAGGAAAAACCCAAAGGTACAAGACTTGAAACTGAAATTAAGTTTCTAGAAAAACTAGAAACATATAAAGTCTTTTCTAAAACCAAAATAAAACCACTGCTAAGAACTAAACTGCATGATCCAACAGCTTCCACATGTGAACGCATCTTGGTTCCAAAATAGATGCTCTGTTCACTTTCCACTGGTTTCCGAAGGTTTCGCATACCCTGCAAGGTATTCGAAATATGGATTGTAGAACCAGAATCAATCCACCAAGTGTTATAAATAATATGAGCCATATTAAATTCATAACAAACAAATGAGATTGATGTACCTTTCTTTTCAAGTCATGCCTTAAACTTGGTGCAATCTTTCTTAATGTGTCCTTTCTTGTCACAGAAATTGTAACGACCCGGATTTCTTAAACCATTTTAAGAACTTCATTAAAATCATTTGGGGTTATCAGAGTGCATCAAATCCGAATCATTAGTAAATTTCATTCTTTCATGCTTAAGAGAAATAATTAATAAATAATTGCGGAAGCATACTTAAATGAGAAAACTACTTTTACTGAAAACGGCATTCAAAACATAATTGAAGTTCAAATCCAAAGTTATTGAGATTACATAGCCCAATTATTCAAATAAAAACACAAACTGAATTTTAACATTTCTTTTTCTTATGTCCCATACCATACTATATCATACTACTACTCAACTGGCACCATTGTCGGACCAACCGCAGGCTCCACCGGAATGTCCTCTTCCTTAATTGCTGGCATAACTCCCTCGTTACCTACACCACAAGTAAGGACGTAAGCTTACGCTCAGTAAGGATAGGGGAAAAACAATTATGCATTTCTCTCTTTAGTCCTTGTTGGATTGAGGGCCACTCAACCCAACCCTTTCATATCATTACGTTCGTTTTCTACATTCATTCTTTAAAACTCGTACATCGAGCTTGGAGATTAGAGGTTTTCCTTTGAGATGACATAACTGTACGGAAACTAACCCCCTGTGGGCTACTATTCCCTTTTCCGTCTTGGTAGGGGTGTATCCTAGTAGCTAGGTTAGCTCCCGACTACCCATCTACCCCAACTCCCTAGTCCTGGCATATACCCGCCTTTAGGGTTTTTCTTATCCCGGCATATACCCACCTTTAGGGTTCCTTTTCATTTCCCGGCATATACCCGCCTTTAGGGTTCTTTTCATTTTCATTTCCATTCATTCTTCCTCACTCATGCATGTAAGTACCACCCGAGTGGTTACTCTCTACTTGGTTTCTATTAATCATGGACTCGATCTAGGTTCTTCCTAACAATCATTACATAGCAAGTCTATAAGAAACAATAAATTTGCAAATAGCAGTAAACTACATTTTATCATGCTTTCTAGCTTATTTCACAAACAAATCATGAATCATTTCAACGGGTGTTGAATTTACAATTAACCAAAAATATCTCCTAATTTTAACTCAACCAAAGAATAGAAGAAATCGCAGCATAAATGAACCGAACAAGAGCAATTAGATCACAGCAAAGATTAAACAGATTAGTAGCGAAGTTCTCAACGCAAATCATAACCGTGCAGTACATATGCCACCGTGCAGTACACATGCCTTTAGAATTAGTGTATCTACAAAACATTCATGCGAATAGAACCAAACATGTTTATATTATTGATTTTACATGTTTATATTATTGATTTTATCCAATTACACAACAATTGATTTGTTACTTTTGCCACTTATCAATAAATCCTGAAAGAATAATAATAACCAAGCCCTGAATGATCGAAAGAACAAGTTATAACGCACAAGTTAGAGAACATAAAACATTCTTTTAAATCAGCCAAATCTATCAAACAAATCTATCATCATGCTTTTCATACTTTTAAAGCATCCAGGCCTATTATCAAACAAATCTACCCTCATGCTTTTTATACCCAACATGCTTTTGAACACAGAAATGAATTCTAAACATTCCACGACAATCATTATGATATCGGCGTTACTCTTAAGCCATGAAAACCTAATAACAGAATATATATTATATAAACATGATGTTTCGTTCAAATGCTATAATAGTTGAGAAGCAAAGCTAACCGAAATAAGTCAAGAAAACTAAAACTAAACACATTTGATCATGCTTGCAGGAGATCATACTACAACTAACATGTTCAGCTAATAATTAACATAACAACCGTTCTTCCTTCTTTACACTTCCTTTTTCCTTAGGATCCCTGTTTCTTTCCTTTTTCCATCACTTTTTTTCTATCACTTAATATCTTTGTCATTGTAAAATTTTTATCATGAAGCATATCTTGAAACGGAACATAACAGTTGACAGTTTTACAACCCAGAAAAATCAGTCCTAACAAGTGCAACCATTGCAGAAGCCCAAAATAACAGAAAAAGGAAACTCAACCATCCAACATTCACAAATTTACTTGGGTGTAGAGCACAAGGCCAAAACAAACTCATTCCTTACTAAATTTTAGAGAAGACTCGTGCACCAATTTTTTTCAGACCAAAGTTATCAGCCTATTCTTTCTCTGTGACTCTCACCCACACTCTCTGCCTCTCACCTCTCTGCAAGTGAATTAAAAAGCACAACTCCGCCCTCCTAATCGACAGCTTCAGTTAATGCCTTAATTTCCAAGTTGATTTCTCCACTTTTCCGATGCTCCCCCATGCTCTCTGCAGCTGGAAGACTTTTTAAGAAGTTGTCTTCTGCCGACAACTTATCGACCCGAACTAGCCAAATCTGGCTCGGACTTCCCGGTTTGCGGTTTGAGTTTGAACCCACACAGTCAGCATAGGGGACCCATCAACGAATCGAATCTCGTTGATTCACCCCCCTAATTTTTCTCATCCAGCCAACAAAATTTTCAACAGAAACGCAACAAAGGAGGAGTTTTGATGAACGTACCAATTTTTATCACCGAAAACGCCGCCGGACAGGGTCGACGCGAACCCGAGCCGCATCACCGTCGCCGTCCGTTCATACGTCGCCGTTGCCGTCCGTTCATGCGTCGCCGTTACCATCGTCATAGCTGGACGGTCGTCGAACTCCGAGCGCCCCCTCCCGCTCGCCTCTCGCGTCTCACCGTCGGTCCGTCCCCTCCGATCCCCCTCTCCTTTTCTCCCTGTCTTCGTTTCTCCTTCGCGAAAGAATGGCCTTCTGGCCATTCCTTTTTAATTTTATTTTATTTTATTTTTTCTTTTATTTATTATGTATATATATACATACGAACTACTATTATTATTATTTTATCAAATCATTCCCCTAATTTAATTATTTCCACCTTCCATTTAATTTAATTAAATTCTTAAATTATTTTCGACTCGTTTCAAATATTTGATTGTTCAATGATTATTATCGGTCTAATTCACTTTCGTCCATTCGGTTTTTGTTTCCCAAAATAATTCTCAATAATCCAAATATATCCAAATTAATTTTCAATTATCTTTATTTAATCATATTATGGAAATCAGGATGTTACAGAAATAGCACTTGATTTCCTTCTTGATTTCACCAGATTGGATCGGTATTTTACCTTTCCCTTTATCTTTCTTTTTGGCTTGTGTCTTTTTCTTTCCATGGGTCATCATGAATACACTCTCAACTCTTTCCATCATTAGCCTCCCTTCCTCTTGAACACACATGGTCATTAATTCATTAATTGACCATCCTTATGTGTGTTGTAAGAGATCTTAAAGGGACCGTATGGCTGTGGAAGAGTATTTAGAATATAGTGCACTAGGAAAGAATCTGACATATCAACCTCAAGTGTCTGAAGTTGAGCCGCAATGTCTCTCATCTGCATTATGTGCTCACGCACACCCGTAACTGAAGTGAGCCTCAAGGATGAAAATTTCATAATGAGTGTGCTGGCAAGTGTTTTATCTGAAGTCACAAACTGTTCTTCAATAGCTTTCAGCAATGACACGACATCATTATACTGCTCGATAGAACTACGAATACCAGCAGCAATCTTAGTCTTTATGAACATCACACTAAGGCGATTTGAACGTTCCCAAAGTTCATAAAGAGCAAGATCATCCAGAGTGCTGGTCAAATTAATAATTGGTTTGTCTTTTCGTATAGCATAATCGATGTCTACACACCCTAAATGAAGAAGGACTCTCTCCTTTCATACTTTATAATTATCACCCTTTAATTCTGGTATATCGCATTTTATATCAGAGAACTCAAAGAATTCATAGCTGCAAATAAGCAAATAACATGCTTAATTGAGGCAAAAACTGAAATCATGATTTACCAATGCAAATCATGCTGTAATAATGAATCCAGAAACATAAAACTTGTCTGTGGGCTAAAGTTTTAATTTAATAGGATTCATTTTCACCGAATTAATAAAACTATCAAGCTATATCCATTTTCTTAATTCCTATGGATAATTAAGAAAAATAACTCGATATTTTATTCTAATTAATTAAATAAATACAACAAAATTACTTGTGGGATAAATTTTACCATATTTATAAAATTAATTACAATAAATGTCATAATGTGATTTTTAATACTTAATATATGATTTTGTTTAATTAAAGATGTTATGGCTACTCTTCAATTAAATAAAATCATATTAAATCACTTGACATTTAGTTAACTGAATTTTGCTGTTATTAAATAACATGCTCTTAATTTTTGTATACATCACAAACTAAATTATGCATACAAACAAACATAATTTATATTTTCAATTAAATATACATGAAAAATATAACTGAACTAACATGCAATTTAATTGACAAAATTTATTGCACCATAATATTTTAACATTTAATTCAAAATTTAGATAGCATGAATTAAACATTAAAACATATTTTATTATGCGCTTAATTTAATTTGTGCAATTTATATTAAAACAACAACAAAATATATCTATTTAATAAATGCAATTATATACCAAAATTGACTTTAGTTGAGGTGGCAACCCATCTCCTTTACATGTTGCAGATCTAGGTTCAACAAATTACACGTAGTTTCTGACCACCAGAACTACACGTAGTTTTGTCTATTTTATTTGCATCTAATAAATGCCAAAACTACATGTGGTTTCTGCTACTAGAACTACACGTAGTTTTGCCCACTGTATAGGCATCCATTAAATGTCAGAACTACATGTCGTTTCTGCCACCAGATACTACATGTAGTTTTACCCACCAAAACTACATGTAGTTTCTGCGACCAGAAACTACAAGTAGTTTTACTACTAGAACTACTTGTAGTTTCTGGTGACATGTAGTTTCTGTCACCAGAAACTACAAGTAGTTTTGCTAAGAGAACTACATGTAGTTTTTGCCACCAAAAACTACAAGTAGTTTTGCTACCAGAACTACATGTAGTTTTGCTACAAGAACTACATGTAGTTTCTGCCACCAGAACTACATATAGTTTTTGCCCAAAAGAACTACATGTAGTTTCTACCATTAGAAACTACACGTAGTTTAGGTTGTCTTCAACCTCCAGCAGAGTCAATTTGACCTAGTTCATCCCAACGCAAACTCGTTCAAAAACTCATGATTTTGAACACCGAATTCAATAGTTTTTGTTGCAAACGTTCATAAGAGAATTTATAGATGATTCTTAACAAAAAAAATACTTTGAAATCACCCAAAAATTTAATCTTTAAAATTTCAAAGATTTTCCCTAACTTTGATTTCAACGCAACAAGACAGAGGTTAACAGACTCTGATACCAAATGTTAGATATTTCTTAAAGAAATTATAACATTCTGAAACGATCTAAACATGCTTTTCATAACAAAAGTAAAAGCCTTCAGATCAAATGCGAAATTTTTAACGAAATACCTCCAGTCATTGTTGTTGAAATCAGGGACAACTGCTTTCCTTCCTCTGCAGTGTTTCTTCCTATACAATTGATTTCGATACGATGGTGTATTTTCTGAATGAAATCGAAGAATAGGGGAACCTCTAGTGAATGTTTTCTCTCGGTGAAAAACCCTCTGGAAAAAACTCACCTTTTTCTGAATGTCTCTTATTCAAATAGATTCTCCCATCAAGAATATATATTTGAATTGAGTTTTAAATTGGGCACTTATCTAATTCTTATGCAGGTAGTTTTTCTAAATAAAAAAACCGATTAGATAATTAATTAGAAATCAGACCACAAATTGACGTTTTATTAATAAACCAAATTAAACGCCAACATTATCCATAATCATCAATAATTAATCAACTAACCAATTACTACTCCACAGTCAAATCATAAAATCCTCAACCACTTGGATACCATTATTCCTCATTTATTGCATTTCTTCTTCACTTCAATGTTTATGATTTTTGTAAACGACAGATAGCATAAATCAATATACAACCCTCAACCGTGATCATCAATTCATAACAAAATATATCCTCAACTATTCATATCCAAGCAGTAATTAAACAACAGAACCAAAACCCCAACAACATTTATCATTCAACAAGCAAGACACAAAACATAAATTAATCAGAGCATATCCATCTTCTTCAATGTCCAATAACCATATCTTAACAGGGTCATCAAGAGACTAACATTTCATCACCATTATCCATATAAAACAATAGCCAACATCAAACAGAAAGACTACATCAAACCATCAGAGAATAAATCCAAGCCTTAACATAGTATATATCGTCATAGAAAATATTATTAACATCCATCATACTTTTATCCTCTACGATTATTCCAGTAAAACCCATAAACAGAGATGGAGGAAATCTCCTTACCGGAAGAACACCAGAGAGAAGACCCTGCTCCTTCTTCTTTCTTCTCTTTTGTCTTCTTCTCTCAGCCTATTTCTCTCAGCCTATTTCTCTGCTTCCTCACACTCTATGTCTTTCTCCCTTCCCATCTCTCTTTATTTCTTTCTTCATAGAGACTTCCCAAATACGCCTAATTCATCCCCATAAAATCTCACCTAACTCATCTTCAGCATCGCCATCTATAAAAGAGAATGACATGGAGAAATCACAAAACACCACCACATCGGGATTACACCTTTTCTTTGGTGACCAAAAAATCACGTGTAATCGGTCAATTCTCAGTTGACATGAACAGTCAACCGCCGCCACACAGTTTTGTGGCACCGGTCGACTATGCATGTCAACCGGGAATTATTGGTCAATATGCCACATTTGGCAATTGCCCATTTCGCCTCACAGAGTCGTTGTACAGATTGGACATAAAAAAGAGATTTAAATAAATAAAAAATATTAAAACAAAATAGAAATTCCTCTTTCTTTTAAGAGTAGTATGAAATAAAATAAAATCGAAAAAGACAAAATAAAATCATCTTAAAAACTATTTATTTTCTTTTTTTTAATTAACAAAAAGGAATATTTTTATTTTATTTTAATATAATTTTATGAAAAATCGTTCATGCATCAATTTAATATTTAAATTATTTATAATATATCATAATTATTTTAATATTGAACTAACAATATATCATATTATAATATTAGAGTGTAAACTTATCGAATACTTTTGATATTATTGTAATAATTTATATATTAGAATATCACCATATGAAACGAGAGAAAACATTAACAAAAAAATTAGCGAAGGAGTTATCACAGATGCGTGCATCGTTGTAACATGAGTGTAGAGTTACCCGTGTAGATGCAATTTTAGTTTTATTTTATAATTTGAAAAGGAAACAATAACGTTGTTACGCACAAAGAAATATGAAACATGATTTATAAGAACTGCTTCTTGTTTTATCATTGAGCAGAGACTTTTGTGCAAGAAAGTTATATTCCACAATACCGTTGTTTTTGGTCGTGGAATAGCTCATTTTAGTAGGCTGTGGTAGAGAGAGAGTGAATTTCGAGAGGGGAGAGAGAGAGTATTCGATTTATAGTGTAACGTCCCCCGGTGCTCCCAGTACAATATTGTCCGCTTTGGGCCGAAGCTCTCACGGGTTTGTTCTTGGGGTTAGCCCAAAACGCGTTGTACTAGGTAGGAAGGGGCTCCATGCTTATATACCATGTATTTTCTACTCTCCCAAGCGATGTGGGATTGTGCCCCCCTGATATGGGCCGGACCCACAACTGGGCCTTTCCTGGCCTTCACAGGGCGGGATGCCACAATCTCCCCCCCTTGGGGACCCGACGTCCTCGTCGGCCACACTTCCGGTTGGGATTTCGCTCTGATACCATTTGTAACGTCCCCCGGTGCTCCCAGTACAATATTGTCCGCTTTGGGCCGAAGCCCGCACGGGTTTGTTCTTGGGGTTAGCCCAAAACGCGTTGTACTAGGTAGGAAGGGGCTCCATGCTTATATACCATGCATTTTCTACTCTCCCAAGCGATGTGGGATTGTGCCCCCCTGATATGGGCCGGACCCACAACTGGGCCTTTCCTGGCCTTCACAGGGCGGGATGCCACAATCTCCCCCCCTTGGGGACCCGACGTCCTCGTCGGCCACACTTCCGGTTGGGATTTCGCTCTGATACCATTTGTAACATCCCCCGGTGCTCCCAGTACAATATTGTCCGCTTTGGGCAGAAGCCCTCACGGGTTTGTTCTTGGGGTTAGCCCAAAACGCGTTGTACTAGGTAGGAAGGGGCTCCATGCTTATATACCATGCATTTTCTACTCTCCCAAGCAATATGGGATTGTGCCCCCCTGATATGGGCCGGACCCACAACTGGGCCTTTTCTGGCCTTCACAGGGCGGGATGCCACATATAGAGAGAGAGAGAGAGAAATGAGTTATTCGTGTTTGTGTGTGAGAGAGAAAAAGAGTTTTTATGTTATGTGATTATGCATGAGTGAATGTGTATAAGTAATGTTATTTACATGGTATGTAATCTTATTCTACTTTGTAATACTTACGAGCTTTTCTTTGGTAGGAGAGAGAGAGAGAGACGTTGATTCCAAGCAACAACAAACAATGAGTTGCTTTAGGGTGAACACAAAACACTAAACTATTTTGGGTCAAATCATTTTGTTTGAGTCTTATGTGATCATGATCATCATCATCATCATGGGAATCCAGTGGCAGCGCGCAAAAGCTGTTCTATTTCGATATCTTTATATTATATTGTTATTACAATTTTGGTATATCCACTTTTTAATCTAACTCTCTCTCTCTCTCTCTCTAAAGTTTTGCCAAACATTTTCAAGACTTTAATGATAGTTTTCTCTTTATAACATTATCTATTTTTATATTAAAATTTGTATGATTTTATTTTTAGAATTAGCTTAAAATCTATTTTACTAAATAGTGAAAAAAATTTTATTTATAAATTATGTATTTTTATTTTTTAAGCAATTTGAGATTATTCACCTCACCTCCACTATTATGGACAAAATCTCACTTGGGTCATTCTTACCTTCACAGTACAGGATTTTCATATTTATATTTCTCATCTTATCTTACATCTCAATTATGCAATCATGTCTTGTTTTTCCATATAAACCTGGAAATATTTGATAGACAATTTGACATGTTTGATCATGTGTATATCAACCAATACGATGAATATCAGAACTTTTTTGTCATAAAGAGCCACAAACTCCCGTATCAATTAGATTAGCAAAAGATAAACACTAGTGGACCTACTTTTATTCTTAATATTTGATTGTTAGGTGACCCACCATAACAAAATTCATGATTTTTTGCGTAAATGGAGGAGGAAAATTGAAGAAAGAGACACCTATTCCATGGGGATAAAGAGAGAAAATCATTCTTTATTATTTATTCATAAAATCTATATTTAAGAACATCAAGCTCCAATGTTTAATAAACAAGATATGATCCAAATGACTTCATTTACATCTCATCTTCTCCATAATTAGTGTAAATTTTCGTAACCATAGTCGCCGTTTTAAGCTAAAACTTGGAGTAATCTTCTTGTAAATATTGTATTCAACACGACTATTAATGTTTACAACAAGAACAAATATTTCTCGATAGATAATCTCCATAATTCTGTAGATCTCCGATAATAATTAAACCGACTTTGTATCGTTAAAGAGACTCATCATGTTTGCACTAAATTGTAGAAATCCCTCTTCGTTTCTCGGTTTTCTTCCCTCGCGGTAAATCTTGAATTTTCCGTGCTTCACTTTTTGTCACACCCAAATTTTTCGACCCGCGGAATTGGTACGAAACGTGTGATGGCGCCGAAGTCCCACTCCGACCAGCCTTCCCAAGCTCTTGCTCGTTGTGAATACAAGAACTTCACCCACAATTGTCGCCTTTTTGTAATGATCCGATCGCTTTACGGGAGTCCCACTCCCAACCCGTTCTTTCTATTCTCAATAAAAGAACCAAGGAATACACTTTCTCCAAGGAACACCACACAATGCACAAGGATAGATCCACCTTTTTATTATGGATCGAACTCCCTTTGCTTGGTGCCTCAAGGTCACTATTTATAGACTAAGTTATCCATCTAATCTCCTAGATTACAAAATGGTGACTTGTCTTCATCTCATTGGCTGAGTTTTGTCATCCTCCTCGATGGCTTCCTCTCATTGGCCGAGTCGCATCATCCTCATCGATGGCTCCTCCCATTGGTCGAGTTGCATCATCCTCCTCGATGGCTCTCTCCCATTGGTCCGTGTTGTGTCATCCCGGATAAGCCAATTTGAATGTTTGAATCCCCTGGATAACATTCAAATTCGAAAAGGATAAGACACATCATCTCCCGGGTGTGGCGTGCTCCCATTGGTTGGCTTCAAGTGCATCTTGGCCCCACATGGATTTGCTGCTTTAGCTGCAGACACATAAGCTTGAGATCCATCATTCTTGGATCGGATCTTATCCAAGTTTGAAATTCAAACTTGGAGCCTCATCCTCGCGGCCCAACGCTGGCGCGGCCCAGCGCGCTGTCTGAAGCCCGGACGGCTTTGTCCAGCCGCCACTTTGTCCCGATTAAAACCATCCTTTGTTCGAACTAATTTGTCCGAACACAATGCACGCCCAACATGCATTTGGGGAGGCCTCCCGGAAGCCTCCCATCGGGCCTAGCCCATTAGGCCCCATGAGAAAAGGGGCGTGACACTTTTCTTCGGCATGTCCATTTCAAGTTACATTGCATCCCTCCAATACCTTTGCCCGGCCAAGGAGTGATGGATATCAATTTTGTGAAGCTGAGGGATGAAACTCTTGTGAGCTAATGAGAATCTTTTTCCAACAGATGATGATGAGTGCAAAATGGGTGCCTTTCCTTAAAGCTAATAGAATAATCCTCAATCGATAAAACCAAAGGATTGATAAATATATTTACCACGGCATCCGGGATCGCCAGAAAGATCAGACGAACGAGCTTGTTTGAATCAAGAATTACGATCTTTCTTTCTTCGATATACCTTAATTGGCGATGCAGTAATCAGATTGGCGGTTAGACAGCTTAGTTTGACCGTTTCTGAATTGTTCATAATAGCAAAGAGACAACACCATGCCAAGAATCGACTAAGCATGACAACAGTTCGTCAATTTGGGCTGCACCAAAAAAAACAAGCAAACTCAAAAAAGCCAATCAAGAATTATAATGCAAAACACATAGGCCAAACAGTACGATCCGTTAAATCAAGTGCGGTTGAAACAAGCGCACCAGGAAAAAGGGTCTTGCAAAGAAAGTAGCAACGAGTTCAATTTATCAAAAAAAAACTGTAGAATTTGAAGTGGAAAAACTACCACCGCAGAGAAAACCGAAGACGATAAAGAAAAGACCGTAGCAGAAAAAATCGCAAAACCATGAATGACTCTAATACCATGTTAGAAAAAAAATATAATTAACAAAACAACCACTAAACAATGAGATCAGTGACAAGACAAATACTAAATAATTTTTGATAATAAATAAAACACTAAACTATGAAAAAATGAATGAGTCAAACATTGTTGTCACATTTTCCGTTTAAAATTTAACGTGTCTTCCTCTGTATCCATTGCAGAAAAGGTATTTTCCACAGTAAAAACGTGTCTTCTGCTACGAAAAATAAGTTCTATTACAAATAATTGTTTTCCACTGCGAAAAGTAAGTCTTATTCCAAGCATTGCTTTCCGCAACGGAGGGCAAGTATCCTCTGCGAAAATAGTATTTTCCGTAGAGAAAACATGTTTTCCGTAGTAGAAAGCAAGTACTATCCCTACGGATTTGCTTTCCTCAGCAAAAGACAAGTATCTACTACATAAATTATATTTTTCGCGGCCAAAAGGGTGTTTTCCGCAGCAGAAGGCAACTATTCGCCATGGAAATAGTATTTTCACATTTCTAACAAAAAATGTGATAGCAATATTTGCCCGTTTATTTTTTATAATTCAGTTTTTTATTTGTAAGTAAAAATTGTTTAGTTTTTGTCTTGTCGCTGACCTCATATTTCAATGATTGATTTCCCTAAAAAAAATGAAGACAATCTTTTCTTACACAAAATAATGAATTTTACATCAGAAATCTGAAAACAATTAAAATAGTAAGGAGATTTCCTGCATAGATACCTAATATAAAATAAAACAATAACAATTAATCCCTTATCAGTTATACAAAAATTTAAATCTAATTTATTTCATGCAAGAAAACATAAGAGGAAACTAAATCTTCGAATACATAACCGAGGGGAAACATAAAAGTCTGAAAACATCTAACAACACCAGAAATGTAATGTTGTACTCAGAATTTTTCTGCCATGCGCAGTATTGCAATGATTTAAGTTATAAAAATCACCCACAATTCTAATCATGTAGATGATGCTTACCAGCCACTGAGGAGACTCTGAGATGAAAAAAAGTTCAGGTATTGATGTCGAACAAGGCAAAATTCCTGCAAATGTGTCGAATATCCAATCAGTTTGATTGCCATTTCTCCATATTACACTATGACCCTTTTATAAGCATGCTTTAGAGAGTGACAAGAAGATAATACTTTAATGAACATTATACGACACTACAAGTGACAAATGTTTTGAGAAGATAGCGAACATGATTCCAATTATTATAGACATTCGTACAACAAGGATATATTAAATAATATTGCAAGTACAAGAAAACAATTAAGGGTGCGAGAGATTTAACACAGCCAACCTGATTCGTCCAATCCAGATTTCTTTGCTCATTTTGAGACGTTGCCAAAGAAATATAAACTGGTACACAATCAATTTAGTAAAGCTTCATGTGACACCAAATGACAATCTGAAACTTAGAAAAAAATAACTAAGATGGAAAGCTTAGGAATTCTTATGAGATTAAACAACCTTTATATCTATTCTAAAAGTAGAAAATTTGAAGAAGAAACGTTTACCCATATGTTATGTTAGATGGATCTTGTCGGGCGATTTTCCAGCTATATTAATAGTTTGATTCCACACAAAGTTCTTAAATTGCCACTTATTTCAAATGTAAAAGTTTGAAACCATGAATCATAAATTTGAATTCATCATCATCCAACTCCATACCATAATATATTGCCTCTATTCTCCAAAGTCTTAAACTTGTTGGCTTTAGGTTAGTTTATGTGCACTTGTATAAGTTTACAAGCAAAAATATTTAATAAATAAAAATTAAGAAGGCGATATGGAAAAACAACAATTGTAATTTTCCATTTGGAATTTTTATTCCAAATGTGAAAAACTAGATTTTCCGTTCAAATGAGTCTATATTGACATGGCCTGGCACAATGTATTTGGTCATTTATCATCCATCATTTAAGTTTTAACTCATCAAATTAAACCAAAATTGATGGTAATAAATTTGGTATGATACAAACAACCGAAAAAACATCAAATATGATAGTATTTAGAAAAACAAAACGCCACAATACTCAATTGATTCAAATGATTTTCATAAAACGTTGTATAATTTACCTTCTCATTGAAGAAACATTTCATGAATACAAATAAATGTCAACATCACCAATAGCCTCGGCAAGAGCATGATCCGTTTTTGAAATGATGGAAACGGCTCGAATCTCTTAATATGATCTCATGATCAATAATCATGGATATATATGTAATAGCACTATGGCAATCACCACATACGCACAACTTTTTAGTGATTCGAATGGGAGTTCCCTTTGATGTTGTTAAGATACCATAGGCAAGAGCCAACTTCTCACTATGCTCGAAGAGAAGATCACTCTTCTCCTCATCATCTACGTCATGAAGGGCATAGCTCGTTTGAGGAACATATCCCTTGTCTTGGATTCGGAGAATCAACTCAGCTAATGTCTTGCACATTGGATGTGTCTTATCACCGACAAAGAAAGTTGCAATGCCATGTTTTCCTTGTACCCAACTACAACCAGGCCTCTTTCTAATCCCATTATCCCTCATCAACAATCAAACTCTCGCCACATCTTTCCATCGTCTAGCATTTGCATATAAGTTCGAAAGCAAAGTCAATGACCCATCATTTTCTGATTCTAACTCTGCCAATTCTTTTGCAGCATATTCCCCAAGATCCACATTAGCATGAGTCCTGCTAGAACTAAGCAATGCTACCCATACAATTGCAGTAGGCTTCATAGGCATACTTCGAATCAGCTCCATAGCTTCGTTTAGTCGACCTGCTCGACCCAACAGATCGACCATGCAAGCATAATGCTCGACGTTAGGTATTACTCCAAAATCTTGCAGCATGTGATCAAAGTACTTCATTCCCTGATCGACCATTCCGGAATGGCTACATGCATAAAGAACGACCACAAAAGTTACATCATCAACCACCAAGCCCACTCTCCTCATCTCGTCAAAAACTTGAATGGCCTCTTCACCTCGCCCATGCAAGGCATAACCTGTCATTAGAGAGGTCCAAGAAACAGTATTGCGTTGCTTCATAGTATCAAACACAACTCTTGTAGTGTCAACGTCCCCTGACTTGGAATACATATCAATTAGACTGTTGAATACATATAAAACTTCAGACTCGTCTTGATTACGTAAAACATATGCATGAATTTGTTTACCAACCCTCAATGAAGCCAAACGAGCACAAGCCATCAAGGAACAGCATATTGTAAAGGCATTTGGTTTTGTGGAAGTATCATGTTTGAACATCTCGGAGAAAAGTTCAAGCGCACTATTAGCCTCCCCGTGTTGAGCATATCCACCAATCATGGCCGTCCATGTCACAACATTCCTGTCTTCTAGAATTGTTGAGTCAAAAATCATTCGTGCAACTCGAAAACTTTTGCATTTAGCATACATGTCAATCAGACCATTAAGAAGCATTAAATCATCCCCTGGATCACTCTCCTTCGAGTTAAGAGCATGTTTCAGGCATAACAGTGAGTTTCTCTTCCATGAAGTAAACTTCCAATAGAAGCACAACTTGATAATAGAGACACGAAAGCAACAACATTTGGCTCGGACCCATTAAGCTGCATTTTCCTAAATACCTCTAGAGTATCTAACCCTCGGCCGCTCAGTGCATAGCCTGCAATCACAGCACTCCATGTCACAACATTCAACTCAATCCCATCCTGCCTCATCTTCTCAAACAAAGCCAGAGCGTCATCAAACATACCAATCTGAGAATACCCAGTAACCATTGAATTTCATGAAATAACATCTTTTTTAATCATCCTCTCAAAAACCTTATTTGCATCATCCATTTTCCCACACTTAGCACACATATCAATTACAGCATTACCGACAAACACATCATCCAACAATCCACTTCGAACAGCATATGCTTGAACTTGCTTACCTTGCAATTCTCTCCCAACTGATGCACAAGCAGAGAGGATAGTCACAAGGGTAACAGCATCGTGTCGATTTACACAAGCAGTTGCCATTTGCACTGCAAGTTTCAGGGCATCCTTTGACTGACCATTCTGCAAAAAAGCAGCAAGAATCGAATTCCATGAAACCACATCCTCCATCTTTCTCTCAAGCGTCTCATTAAACATTTGGAGTGCATCGTCCAACGCACCACACCTCCCATACATCACCATCATGGCATTACACACAAAGACATTACACTCAAACCCATGAACACACACAATTCCATGAATTGAAGCACCTCGACGGAATGATGGTAGGCTGCCACAAGCTTTTAGCACATAAGGGAAAGTATAATGATCAGCCCTCCAACCAAAACTCAGCATCCGTTGAAAAAGAGAAAGTACATCATCGAGATAACCCCGACTCAATGAGCGTTTTATGAGTGCATTCCACCAGTAAACAGTAGATGAAGATGGAGGAAGATTCTCGAGCAATAATATGGCTTGTGCTGGGGCTTCGCAGGTGATATAAGCAGCAATGAGATCTATGTCCAAGTCTAATAGGCCATTGACTAGGATTTTCTGGTGGGAAACCTTGGTTTGATTCAAGGTCTTGCCTTGCTTCAAAAATGCCACTGTAATAGAAGTGATGGTGGGTACGGTAGTTGGGGATGCAGTAGAGAAGAAAATTGGCATCGTAACGGGTATGGAGGAGCTGAAAGAAAGTGAAAGATAGTAGCTTGTGAGTGAACTGTAATGGCTGAATATCATAACGTTCAAGTATTCCAAATCAATTAATCCAACCAGAATTTCTGAAAAATCCAACCTGCAATACCAGATTAAACATAAGAAACAATTGTTCCTTGTAAAAACTAAGATAAGACACGAAAAATATCAGTTCAAATCAAATGGGTCATGCCATCCAGCCCAGGTTGGGCCCGCCGAGCTTGGTCCATTGAACTGACTTTCAAGCCGGCCTCGCAAGCCCATTATTTTTCCTTCAACACTGCGACGCTCGAACTTCAGCGTCATGGGGCTCTTTAAAAAATTGGCGATGAATCCCTAACAAGCTGATCCGTTGGCTGACCTACTGGATAAAACATTCGGGCCGGCCCACATGTAAAAAAAGGATAGGGCCCGGCTGGCCCACAAGCCATGGGCCATTTGATGACCCTCAATATCAATATGAGATGGTTAGATTAAATTCGAGATATCCACATAAAATTGTAATGACGACTTATTTTATAAGAAAATTTACCCTCGAACAGGAACTGAGTGATCCCTTGCAGCCAATGCAACATCGAGGTAACGTCTTAAACTCTCTTCAATGCTGCAATTGATGTTTGATTGCGAAAAGGATTCCGAAGCTGAAGCAAAAATTGCCACTTCCTTTGCTCCAGCAGCAACAGCTGCCTCAAACCCCTAACACAAACAAGTTTAACTCATAAATGGCACTCTTCAAGTTGGTAAAGATCAATTACCCACTTAAATCTACCAAAAAAATAATCGTACTTTAATATTAGGAGTCAAAACAGGAAATCGAGCCCCTTCAATATTTTGAATTTCTCTCATCACTTCTGTTGCATCTGCCAACTGAAGGCATCAACAAAACAAGAAAATCATTAAGAAATAAAAAACAAAAAGTGAAACCTTTTTAAGATGGCTACCAAAAACAAAAGCAACAATAGAGAGAAAAATCTAATGCAAAAATATCAAAGCCTGGTTACCTGTGGAACCCATTTTGGTGAGACGAAACTTGTGGCCTCGACAACAGACAAGCCAGCAGAGACAAGCATTTTTATCAACTCAATCTTTACAGCAGTAGGTACAATCTCCTTTTCATTTTGTAATCCATCCCTTGGACCAACGTCTACTATCTTCACGAAGTTTGGGTAATTTTCCAAATGCTGCAGCATCAAAACTAGTCTTAGGTCGCACATAAACAGCGCAAAGAGAAGTAGACAGTGATTTGAAGATTAAACTAACAGTCATCAGCATTTAGACAGCAGCACATTCACATGCATTCAACCAAACAAAAGAAGATACAGAATTTCTCTATGTACGAAAAAAACTGTCCCACAAATAAGATGCGTCTATGAGGATATTGAAAAAATGAAAATTTTCACCACAAAGTATGATGCACCTTAATCATGTTCAACTTCTTATTGCCATGGGAATTATAACAACGATTCTGAAGAGTGCAAGCATCATGAAAATTCCTCCTAACCATTCAATCATTGCATTTTGAGCTGGCAAGAACCCCGATTGTATTTCTTTTTGACTGTAATGTCTCTTCTTCAGAGCCGAGGCGAAGGTGAAAAAGGGAGGCACTATGATACTCAAATAAAACATTTTGCATTAGTAATACAATCAAGACCACGATGTATTGAAGTTGTATATCGATCAAACATAATCCAACTGCGGCCTCTCACATACTACCACTAAATGTTATTTACAAGTTTACTCCATCAAAACACAAACAGTAGTTTTTAGAATCTTTAACGTGTAATGACATATATCATCACTAAAGCATAGATATTTGATGAATTCTGTCAGAGAAACATAGATCAATGCATAGTCTAGTAAAGTAAATGAGGTTGAAGAGGCAATTTTTTCTCTTTCGAAACTGTTTTTTAACATCAAAGAAAAATATAATCCCCCATTTTTCATCAAACTCAAATGAATTTTCACCAAATTATACCCCTGATTTGCCTGACATTCCTCCAGACATGTAAAAAGTTGATGGTATTCACCATCTGATCCAGACATTAAAACGCTCCTGGACTTTTCAGCTATCTGAATAAACATCAAGATGTTCGATAAAGAAACTAACGGGACTTACTCCAAATATCTTGTCAGCTTAAGAAGCTATCATGAGATGAACCAAGGTGTCCAATTAATACCACACTGAATGATATAACTCTTCCAATTCAAAGTTTCGATTTACAGTCTTACAAGCGTCAGAGTGTTAAAAATAAAAAGAGTAATCGATTGGTGACATGGATACTCACTTCCAACTCCCTGATGGAGGATCGCTTCCTCCAAAATCACGACCATCAGAATCTACGATACGAGAAGCTACAGGTTTCTCCAAAATAGCTATTTTTGGCCCTCGTCTAGCAAACTCACTCGCACTCCTTGCTGCTCGTATCGCATCAACAGAACTTGCCAGAAAATATAGAGCGATCTAATTACCCAAAATAAGATTACGACGCAAAATTACAGAGAGGGCAAGATTTTGGAGGACGACGAAGATGAGTCCAGTAAGTAGATACCTCGAGCGAGACGAGTTAGGCTGTGGCGGAGGTGCAACTGCGTGGACGGAGAAAAAAAATTTGGACCATTTCTCGATTTGTGCGTGTCATCCTTGCGCAGGGGCCATGCTAATCTTCTCTGTATCGTTCCAATTTTATCGGATGTCCCGAAGGACAACAGCCTGCCTCACTCTTGCCTACATAAAAGCTTTAGTATTTCTCTTCATTACCGATGTGGTATGTTTGCCACTACTAAGTTTTTGGGCCTTCAAGGCTCAGGCCCCTCTTCAGGCCCACGAACCGATTTAAATCAATGACCAAAAGTAATTGGGTTGAATACTAAGACCGTCAACTCATCTTGTAATAAGGACCCACTCTATCAATGGTTTCAAATTGACACCATCAACCGTCCGTTAAAATGTTGGTTGGGCAAGTTTGAGTGAAAATGTGATTTGGGTTGTAGCTCGTTATCGAGCCAATCAAGTAGTCAAAACTAGGCTCAGGTCGGGTCTGAGGCCAACTGATAGGCCTCGGGCTGAACCAAGGCTCAAAGTCGTCCCAAATTTGAGTGGTTTGAGGTCAAGTCCATCAACCTTGAACTTTGGGCTGACCCAATTTTTAGTTCAACGCTGTAGTGCTCAAGTTTTATCGCCGTGACGATAGTTACAAATAAACAACAAAAAAGGTTAGCGGGCCGAATATGGAAGCATAGATCTAGGCTCAACCGAGTTTTATAATATCATACAAATTAGAGAACTCTATCAATTTGTTTAGTTTTTGCATTTTACTACCTATCGTGTAAATTTTGATCTTTTGCTTTGACTCGAAAATGAAGTGGGACCAAAATAGAGAGAGCTTCGCCTCGGATCTTTATTCGGTTTTAGATCCATTTTTGGAAGCGAGAATGGATGATTCAGTGTAGTCCAACTACAAAACCGGACCGAACCCAACATTGCTTGGGGGTGTCTAACTATAGAATCATTATTAAAAAGAAAAAATTAATCATGTTACTTTTAATAAAAAGTTAAGTCTGATTTCAACAATAGCATTATTTGTTTGTCATCCTAGCATTTTAATGTCAACGACAAAATTCTGCAATTTAATTTGAACATCCCAGCAGCAAGAAAGTTGATATTATTAGAGCACATTACAATGAAAATTAAAAAATTATGGTAGCTATTTGAAGGGCATAGAGTTGAAATCTAATAAAAATAGAAGAAGAGCAATTAATTAAATAAATAAAGAGAGTTAAAAAATAGGAAAATTAACAAAACAAAGCCTGAACTATAAGATTAGTAATACGGCAAACACCAAATAGTTTTTGCTATCAAATAAAACACTAAACTATAAAAAATATATAAAATAAATATCGTTGTTACGTATTCTGTTAGAAATTTAAATTTTTTAGGTCTGATAGAATCCATCGGAGGAGACAGTGAAGATTATGGTTAAGGTTCGGAGTTCACTCAAAAATTGTTCTGACTAGTGTGCTTTATCAAAGACAAAATGTGAAGTTATATACTTAGCTATGATCTTCGTCTCGACAAGTAGAATACAATTGCCCCTATGAACTCCCATAAAGCCAATTTTTCTTTGCTGAATCACGATCGTTCTCTGAAGCCAAGTTTTCCACCTTCTCATCTACGGTCTCAATCTACTAATACCTACACTGGTTTGTCTCCTCAGTACTCGGGCATCCTCGGGAAACCTGTTTTGCCTCCTCTGCAATGGCGCCTTGGGAAATCCAACTCTCACAAATTCAAATGTCAGATTTGCCATAAATTTGGCAAAACTACTGTTGTATGCTATCTAGTGGTGGCTAACGGGCAGGCTGGCTCTCCAGCCCGCCTGCTCAGCCCGTATTGTAGGGGGCCGAGTCGAGCTCGGCCCGCTACAGTAAATGAGCGGGCTCAGCCCGGGCCAAGTTGGCAAGTCGAGCCGAGCCCGAAATGGTGGGCTCGCCAGCCCGCCGAGCTCGGGCTCACGAGCCTAGCTCGCAAGCCTAACGGGCTAGCCCTGCGAGCCAGCCTGGCAAGCCCTTGGAAGAGCCCGGAGCCCGCAAGCTGCTGGAGAGTCTACAATTCCACTGGAGAGTGAAGACGATGAAGTCGTCATCTCGTCTGACAGAGACCGAGACCGGAGACGACGAGGTCGTCATCTCGTCTTGCAGCGACGAGAAGCAGAGGCTCACGCATCATCTAGACCAGAGAGGTTCAACGATGCCCGACTAGCAGAGGCGAGACAGATCCAGAGACGTCCGACGGGCGACGATGCCCTCTCTGGATCTCGCGTTGAAGCTCGTAGTCCAGACTCCAGCGTCGAAGGAGGAGGCTGGAGGCAGAGGGTCGTCATCTCGTCTCGGTCTCGCCTCTCACATCGCCTCGCGTCGTCTCGGTCTCCCACTCCCGTTTCGCGTTTCAACTTGCAGTTCAACACTCTGAACTTGAGTTCATAGTGGAAAAACTGGAGACTCTCACTGTGAGAGTCGATGACTCTCTCTGTGAGAGTCACAGAGAGCGTCGAATTTCTCTGTGAGAGTCGACAACTCTCACTGTGAGACTCACCGACGGTGAGTCACCGTGAAGGCATCGGGCGACGACTCTCACAGAGAGTGTCGACTCTCTCTGTGACTCTCACAGAGAGTGTCGAATCTCTCTGTGAGAGTCACAGAGAGCAGAGCGTCGACTCTCACTCACTATGAGAGTCGACCTCTTTGCAACGGTCTTCCGACCGTTGCTTTGCAATTGCAACGGTCCGAAGACCATTGGTGATGGTGTTGGCAAGAATGGCAACGGTCCAGTGACCGTTGCCTTGCCTTCCCCAGCCGTTGCTTGCTTCTCCGCACAGAGAAGCAAGTTGCTTCAAGCAACGGTCTGAAGACCGTTTCCCTCATCCCCTCCTTCATTTTTTCTATAAATACCCTTACACTTCTTTCTAAATTCTTCACCAAAATCTTCCTCCCAATCTCTCAATCTCTCAATCTATTACATTTCTCATCAATTTATCAATTTATCAATCTCTCAATATTTCTCACCGAGTCACCATTTTAAAGGTATATTTTATTTTATTCATTTTTATGTTTTTTAATGTAATGTGTAATGTGTATTAACTAACAAATTTTTTTTCCCGATTTATGTAGGACTCGTCGTATTCGTGGAAATGATCACAACAATTGTATACTATTGTTGCGTAATTGGTGTGCGGTATCATTTTTATTATTAATTGTTTCGCAGTAGTCAATTTTTTTAATTATGGATCCTTGCGATTTTTTGCTTGACACTTTTAATGACACTAACGATGATATTGAGGAAATTAGGGAAGATAATCTCACAATTGCAATTGATCAATCATCGGCACATGCATCCACATCGTCACCTAGAAAAAAAAGAAGTAAAACGTCGAATGTATGGAATTATTTTGAAATGAAAGATATTAAAATCGGTGGAAAAATAGAAAGTTGAGCACAATGCAAATATTGTATTAAACATTATGCATACGTATCTGGTAGTTCTACTAGCACACTTGGTAGGCATTATACAAAAAGTCACTTAAACGAGCAAGTGATAGACTCTACACAAACACTCATAAATGCTAGTGGCAGTGGCAATTTTATGTATTCACATAATAAAATGAGAGAAGGAGTAGCAAAATATATATCATAATCTGAGGCACCTTTATCTATGTTTGATAGCCAGTTATTTGAAAATTTTATAAAAGAGTATATTAATCCTAGTTTTAGACGAGTTCCTAGAAGTACGACGCGAAGTGATATTATTAAAATGGATAATAATATGAAAAATGAATTAATTGCGTTTTTTCAAATGTTCCGTCTATGTCTATTTGTATTACTTCTGATTTATGGAGTGCACCTAATGTTTTAGGATATATTGTCGTAACTTCTCATTTTATTGATAACTCTTGGCAATTAAATAAAAGAATATTAGGATTTCGTAGTTGTGAATATCCACCTAGTGGCGTTACCATTTATAGATATATTGTTAGAATTTTGCAAGAATATGCTATTAGAGATAGAATTTTTAGTATTACACTAGATAATGATTCTGCTAACGATGTTGCAATTCTTGAATTTAAAAGGTTATTTCAATTAGATACGACTCGTAATACTCTTTTTCATATGAGATGTGTTTGTCATATTTTAAATTTAGTTGTTCGAGATGGAATGTTACATATTTCGATACATATTGAATCTATTCGATCTGCAATTTCTTATATTACTTCATCTAATACGCAACAGCAAGAATATAAAGAATGTTGTAAAGCTGCTCAACTTAAACCAAGTAAATTAAAAACCGATGTAGATACAAGGTGGAATTCGACTTATTTAATGTTAGAAAATGTTAAGCCATATTGGTTAGTTATTTGTGCTTATATTAGTGAAAAAACAAAATGTATTACTTTTGATCATAATAGTTGCGATATTGCTAATTTATTTCTTGATTTTTTAAAACCATTTTTTGAAGCTACAAATGAATATTCGGGAATTTATTATCCCACTACTCATCTTGTTCTCCCACTTTTTATAAAATTAACGGGTACTTTTCAAAAATTTAGACAAAGAAACGAATTTTGTGCATTAATTGAAAAAATGGAAAAAAAATTTTAAAAATATTGGCTTAACATACCTCATATTTTTTGTTTTGCATGCATAATGCATCCTAGATTTAAATTAAATAGATTGTGTATAATGCTTGATAGAATTTCTTCTAATTTATGTATTTCTTCTTCAATTAATGGTGCTCAATTAAAAAATGAAATTGATAATTTATTTTCTTCTTATGAATTTAAATATTCTAATAATCGTTCAATTCCTTCATATGATATGCATGCTAATTCTAGTAGTGGTGCTTGTGGTGGAGATCCACAAGATTTTATGTATGATATATTTAAGCAAATAGATAGCAATGTTCATTCTTATAATTCACAAAGAAATAAACTCGATATTTATCTTAACACCTACCATAACATTTCTCGCCCCGAGGATTTTGATATTTTGGCTTGGTAGAGAGTCAACTCTATTTCATTTCCTATTCTTTCTAGAATGGCACGTGATCTACTAACATCTCTGGTCTCTACAGTAGCATCGGAGTCTGCTTTTAGTGCAGGTGGACGTGTGTACGATGATAAACGAGGAAGACTTGCACCAGAAATCGTTGAGGCACTCATTTGCATGAAGGATTGGAACGACGCTGTGACGAGAGATCAACAACGAGAAGATGACATAGTTGAATAATTCAAAAATTTGGATGTCGAAGACTAAATTTTTATTTAAATTTGAAATTGTAATTTTCATTTTCATATATTTTCTTTATCTTGTAAGTTGTGCTTTGAAATTGTAATTTAAATTTGAAATTTTCATTTTCATTTTCATTTTGAAATTGTAATAAAAATATTTATTCAATTCAATAAAAATATTTATTCAATTAAATTATTAATTATAGTATTTTTACATTATAATAATAAATGTTTATTATAGTTTTAAATTGTATAATATTGAAAATAATTTATAATATACTTATATAAGATATTATTATTTATGTATATTTGGCTCGTTAGGCTCGTTTCGTTAAGGCTCGTTAGGCTCGGCTCATTAGGCTCGGCTCGTTGAGCTCAACAAGCTCGTTAGGCTCGACTCGTTAAGCTTCGCAGGCTCGACAAGCCAGACTTTTTCAGGCTCGGCCGGCTCAGCTCGGCTCGTTAGCCACCTCTAATGCTATTATTGCCTCAATGCTACTTTCAAGCCTCCTCCCTTGAGGCTACCCCTTCACCAAATGACTCCTTACCTCCATTTATGAATGCTGCTATCAATCTTACATCCACACCAAATAAGTGGTTGTTAGATTCAGGTGTCACTCATCACTTCACCCCTCATTAGAGTGACCTTCAGTCAATAGCTTCCTACAACCATCTGAATGATGCCCTTGCTGCCAACGGTACGTCTTTCTCTATCTCCAATGTTGGGACTGCAACTATTCCTTCCTTTGCTAAATCTTTTCATCACCGTCATGTTTTTCATTCATCTTCTTTAACTACGAAACTTATTTGTGTTCATAGACTTTGTTGTAATAATAATATCTCTGTGGAATTTCATCTTTCTTTCTTGTTAATGATCGTCTTTTCTAGATGACAATTCTTTGCGGTAGTGTTCACAATGGCCCCTACTCATTATCCTCGATGGTGTCTTCCTCTCCTGCTACTCTTCTCTCCACATCGTCAGTTTCTCCATTGCAACTTTTCCATTCTCGACTAGGTCATCCATCTTGATCAGTTGTTAGAATGGTTACTCCCCACTAATGAAACCAATAAAATAAAATAGTAAAGAGCAAAGCAATTGGGAATGCTTGTCAGCTCACAACGCCCACACCAACTTGTAATTTCAGAACTTAATTAATGCTTCATAACGTCCAATAAATGATGAAAATTAATATTATAAATTTGACTTTTATGAAATTTTCCTGCTAGAATTTAATAAGATGGTTACATTTAATACAATTTAAAGAATATCATTTTGTTTTTGTTTAAGGACCTAGTGTTCGAAGCAAGCTTTTGGTCAATTTGAAACATCATAAAAGAACTCTAAATTGACCATCTTCAATCATGTATTTTGTATGGAACATTAATATACATTTACGACTACCAGTACACAATAATCTACACTTATCTGAATTGAAAATACTGAAATAAAATGTATATAATAAATATTACTATTTTTTGGCATATGATCTAAATTAGTCTAGCAAGTGTCTGTTTGAATCACATCAGCGTTCAGCAGAAGATTGAGATACCGCTGTCAAAACTTACATAAATCCTTCTCAACTTTTTCAGATATCAACATTTACAATGTCCTCTCAGCACCTAGTCATAGAAATAGATAGTTGCAATTGACGCTATCTTCATATCTAACATATATTTTTAACTCAACAAATCAGTATTTCAAGATTTCATGAATACAAATGAATGTCAACATCACCAATAGCCTCGGCAAGAGCAGGATCCATTTTGGACATAATGGAAACGGCTCGAATTTCTTAATATGATCTCATGATCAATAATCATGGATATATATGTAATAGAACTATGGCAATCACCACATACGCGCAAGTTTTTAGTGATTCGAATGGGAGTTCCCTTTGATGTTGTTAAGATACCATAGGCAAGAGCCAACTTCTCACTATGCTCGAAGAGAAGATCACTCTTCTCCTCGTCATCTACGTCATGAAGGGCATAGCTTGTTTGAGGAACATATCCCTTGTCTTGGATTCGGCGAATCAACTCAGCTAATGTCTTGTATATTTTCTGAAACATTGGATGTGTCTTATCACCGACAAAGAAAGTTGCATTGCCATGTTTTCCTTGTACCCAACTACAACCAGGCCTCTTTCTAATCCCACTATCTCTCATCAACAATCGAACTCTCGCCACATCTTTCCATCGTCTAGCATTTGCATATAAGTTCGAAAGCAAAGTCAATGACCCATCATTTTCTGATTCTAACTCAGCCAATTCTTTTGCAGCATATTCCCCAAGATCCACATTAGCATGAGTCCTGCTAGAACTAAGCAATGCTACCCATACAATTGCAGTAGGCTTCATAGGCATACTTCGAATCAGCTCCAAAGCTTCATTTAGTTGACCTGCTCGACCCAACAGATCGACCATGCAAGCATAATGCTCGACGTTACGTATTACTCCAAAATCTTGCTGCATGTGATCAAAGTACTTCATTCCCTGATCGACCATTCCGGAATGGCTACATGCATAAAGAACGACCACAAAAGTTACATCATCAACCACCAAGCCCACTCTCCTCATCTTGTCGAAAACTTGAATGGCCTCTTCACCTCGCCCATGCATGGCATAACCCGTCATTAGAGAGGTCCAAGAAACGGTATTGCGTTGCTTCATAGTATCAAACACAACTCTTGCAGTGTCAACGTCCCCTGACTTGGAATACATATCAATTAGACAGTTGAATACATATAAAACTTCAGACTCGTCTTGATTACGTAAAACATATGCATGAATTTGTTTACCAACCCTCAATAAAGCCAAACGAGCACAAGCCATCAAGGAACAGCATATTGTAAAGGCATTTGGTTTCGTGGAAGTATCATGTTTGAACATCTCGGAGAAAAGTTCGAGTGCCCTATTAGCCTCCCCGTGTTGAGCATATCCACCAATCATGGCCGTCCATGTCACAACATTCCTGTCGTCTAGAATTGTGGAGTCAAAAATATTTCGTGCAACTCGGAAACTTTTGCATTTAGCATACATGTCAATCAGACCATTGAGAAGCATTAAATCATCCCCAGGATCACTCTCCTTCGAGTTAAGAACATGTTTCAAGGCATAACAGTGAGTTTCTCTTCCATGAAGTAAACTTCCAATAGAAGCACAACTTGATAATAGAGACACGAAAGTAACAACATTTGGCTCGGACCCATTAAGCTGCATTTTCCTAAATACCTCTAGAGTATCTAACCCTCGGCCGCTCTGTGCATAGCCTGCAATCACAGCACTCCATGTCACAACATTCAACTCAATCCCCTCCTGCCTCATCTTCTCAAACAAAGCCAGAGCGTCATCAAACATACCAATCTGAGAATACCCAGTAACCATTGAATTCCATGAAATAACATCTTTTTTAATCATCCTCTCGAAAACCTTATTCGCATCATCCATTTTCCCACACTTAGCACACATATCAATTACAGCATTACCTACAAACACATCATCCAACAATCCACTTCGAACAGCATATGCATGGACTTGCTTACCTTGCAATTCTCTCCCAATTGATGCACAAGCGGAGAGGATAGTCACAAGGGTAACAGCATCATGTCGATTTACACAAGCAGTTGCCATTCGCACTGCAAGTTTCAGGGCATCCTGTGACTGACCATTCTGTACAAAAGCAGCAAGAATCGAATTCCATGAAACCACATCCTCTATCATTCTCTCAAGTGTCTCATTAAACATTTGGAGTGCTTCATCCAACGCACCACACCTCCCATACATCGCCATCATGGCATTACACACAAATACATTACACTCAAAGCCATGAACACACACAATTCCGTGAATTGAAGCACCTCGACGGAATGATGGTAGGCTGCCACAAGCTTTTAGCACATAAGGGAAAGTATAATGATCAGCCCTCCAACCAAAACTCAGCATGCGTTGAAAAAGAGAAAGTACATCATCGAGATAACCCCGACTCAATGAGCGTTTTATGAGTGCATTCCACCAGTAAACAGTAGATGAAGATGGAGCAAGATTCTCGAGCAATAATATGGCTTGTGCTGGGGCTTCGCAGGTGATATAAGCGGCAATGAGATCTATGTCCAAGTTTGATAGGCCATTGACTAGGATTTTCTGGTGGGAAACCTTGGTTTGATTCAAGGTCTTGCATTGCTTCAGAAATGCCACTGTGATAGAAGTGATGGTGGGTCCGGTAGTTGGGGATGCAGTAGAGAAGAAAATTGGCGTCGTAATGGGTTGGCGTCGTAATGGGTATGGAGGAGCTGAAAGAAAGTGTAAGATAGTAGCTTATGTGTAAACTGTAATGGCGGAATATCATAACGTTAAAATATTCCAAATCAATTAATCCAACCAGAATTTCCGAAAAATCCAACCTGCAATACCAGATTAAACCCAAGAAACAATTTTTATTAACCTGATCGGTCGGAGACAGTAGAGCAGATACTGTACGACGACGGTTTGGTAAGGAAACGGCAAAGAGTCGGACGACAGATTCTGGGATTGAAGAAGACTGATGCGTTGTGATCGGAAATTGCGTAAAAAAGGGCAGAGCAAACTCAGCGCGACTGAGCACTTCTTTGGACAAATCGGGCACAGAAACGACGCGCTCAAATAACGGCAGTAGACGGACGTCGGCGCGAGACAGCTGGTCGGCGACGAACTTCCCTCCTCTCTCACTGTTCTGGATCGACAGACGGCGCCGGACACGAACGCTTCTCTGTTCTTCGTTGGCCGCTATTCTCCGCAATCTCCCCTGCTCTCGAAGAACAGCCGAGGGTAGAGGTCTTCGTTGCTTTCACCTTCTTCTTCGCTGGACAAAGTCGATCGATCTCGGCTTCTCTGTTCTTCGCGACAGACAGCAGCAGCTGGGGAAAGATGAAGAACTCGGGCAGTTCCCTGGAGAAGAACACGCGGGCAGCACTTTTTTTTCTTTTCTTTTCTTTATTTTCAATTTCTATTTTCCAAAATCAAATTACAAAACTGCTCCACTAAGACAAAACCAAAATCTCGCCTTTAAAAAAACCTTCAACTTCGCTACGATGACAATAATAAAAGTGGGCAAATCTGTTCTAAAACAGTCTCCTGAAATTGATCATTTGAGTCTCAATTTCAAAAATAAGAAATCGAAATTGAAATCGCAAGGAACAAGACCTGAAATCGGATTCGAGTTTCGGTTTCGATTCGATTCTAATTTCGAACTCGTGCTATCTAAAATTTTACAAATTTTAAGTATCTTTTGATCATATATATATAATTTTCAATATTAATTTTACAAATTTTAAGTATCTTTTGATCATATATAAAAAACAGGGAAAATACATTGGTAAAGGCTAGATTACCACATCGGATAAAACTCAAAAGACTAAAGCCTTTATGAAAGGCAGACGTGATTGACGTTTCACTCTTTGGACTACTGATGTAATGCGTCATGCACAAATCGAATGAACTGGTCTAATGTGTTTTTAATCTTCCAGACGCTGTTGCACCTCAGCCACAGAGCCTGACTCGTCTTGCTGGAGGTATTTATTTGCTGGACTCATCTTCTGCGTCCTCCAAAATCTTTCCCTCTCTGTAATTTTGCGTCGTAATCTTATTTTGCGTAATTAAATCGCTCTCTAATTTCTTGCAAGTTTTGTTCATGCGATGCGAGCAGCAAGAACTGCGAGTGAGTTTGCTAGACGAGGTCCAAAAATACCTATTTTGGAGAAACCTGTAGCTTCTCGTATCGTAGATTCTGATGGTCGTGATTTTGGAGGAAGCGATCCTCCATCAGGGAGTTGGAAGTGAGTATCCATGTCACCAATCGATTGCTCTTTTTATTTTTTTAACACTCTGACGCTTGTAAGACTGTAAATCGAAACTTCGGATTGGAAGAGTTAAATCATTCAGTGTGGTATTAATTGGACACCTTGGTTCATCTCATGATAGCTTCTTAAGCTGAAGAGATATTTGGAGTAAGTCGCGAAGGCAAATCAGGGGTATAATTTGGTGAAAATTCATTTGAGTTTGATGAAAAATGGGGATCATATTTTTCTTTGATGTTAAAAAACAGTTTCGGAAGAAAAAAAATTGCCTCTTCAACCTCATTTACTTTACTAGGCTATGCATTTATATATGTTTCTCTGCATAATTCATCAAATATCTATGCTTTAGTGATGATATATGTCATTACACGTTAAAGATTCTAAAAACTACTGTTTGTGTTTTGCTGGATTAAACTTGTAAATAACATTTAGTGGTAGTATATGAGAGGCCGCAGTTGACTACTCTCTTTTTGGACTATGTTTGATCGATATACAACTTCAATACATCGTGGTCTTGATGGTATTACTGATGCAAAATATTTTATTTGAGTATCATAGTGCCTCACTTTTTCACCTTCGCCCTGGCTCTGAAGAAGGGGCATCACAGTCAAAAGGAAATACAAGTAATGGGTATGTGAAACATATTAAAGTCGGGGTTCTTGCTGGCTCAAAATGCAACGATCTAATGGTTGGGAGGAATTTTCATGATGCTTGCACTCTTCAGAATCGTTGTTATAATTCCCATGGCAATAAGAAGTTGAACATGATTAAGGTGCATCATACCTTATGGTAAAAGTTTTCATTTTTTCAATATCTTCATAGACGCATCTTATTTGTGGGACAGTTTTTTTTCGTACATATAGAAATTCTGTATCTTCTTATTTTTGGTTGAATGCATGTGAATGTGCTGCTATGCATGTGAATGTGCTGCTGTCTAAATGCTGGCGACTGTTTGTTTTATCTTCCAATCACTGTCTACTTCTCTTTGCGCTGTTTATGTGCAACCTGAGACTAGTTTTGATGCTGCAGCATTTGGGAAATTACTCTGACTTCGTGAAGATAGTAGAAGTTGGTCCAAGGGATGGATTACAAAATGAAAAGGAGATTGTACCTACTGCTGTAAAGATTGAGTTGATAAAAATGCTTGTTTCTGCTGGCTTGTCTGTTGTCGAGGCCACAAGTTTCGTCTCACCAAAATGGGTTCCACAGGTAACCAGGCTTTAATATTTCTGCATTAGATTTTTCTCTCTATTGTTGCTTCTGTTTTTGGTAGTCATCTTAAAAAGGTTTCACTTTTTTTTCAATACTAAAGGAGTATTAATGTTTTTTATTTCTTAATGATTTTTCACTTTAATGTTTTTGTTGATGCCTTCAGTTGGCAGATGCAACAGAAGTAATGAGAGGAATTCAAAATATTGAACGGGCTCGATTTCCTGTTTTGACTCCTAATATTAAAGTACGATTATCTTTTGGGTAGATTTAAGTGGGTAATTGATCTTGACCAACTTGAAGAGTGCCATTTATGAGTTAAACTTGTTTGTGTTAGGGGTTTGAGGCAGCTGTTGCTGCTGGAGCAAAGGAAGTGGCAATTTTTGCTTCAGCTTCGGAATCCTTTTCGCAATCGAACATCAATTGCAGCATTGAAGAGAGTTTAAGACGTTACCTCAATGTTGCTTTGGCTGCAAGGGAGCACTCAGTTCCTGTTCGAGGGTAAATTTTCTTAAAAAATAAGTTGTCATTACAGTTTTATGCGGGATATCTTGAATTTAATCTAATTATCTCATATTGAGGGTCATCAAATGGCTCATGGCTTGCTGGCCAGCCTGGCCCTATCCTTTTTTTACGGTCTGGTCCATATCCGACCTGACCTCGAATCAAGCCTGAACTTTTTTTTTACAGGTGGGCCAGGGATAGGCACTAGTTCTTTTATTTCAAAATTCTTCATTGATTATGGCCAAGAACTGTCAATTGATTGTTATTTAGTACAATGAATTACATTATACCCCTTTTACCCTTCTAGAATATGTATAACGTATGGGAGGTCTATCAGCTGGCCCGAATGTTTTGTCCAGTAGGTCAGCCCACGGATCGGCTTTTTAGGGATTCATCGCCAATTTTGTAAAGAGCACCCTGACGTTGAAGTTCGAGCATCGCGGTGTTAAAGGAACAATAATGGGCTTGCGAGGCTGGCTTGAAAGTCAGTTCGATGGACCAAGCTCAACGGGCCCAACCTGGGCCAGCTGCCACGGCCCGTTGGATTTGATCTGAAATTTTTCGTGTCTTAGTTTTTACAATGAACAATCAGAAATTTAATGTTTGACTATTGTCTACTCATTATCGTCTCACCATGGAGGCTATCCTTTATATCTTGTTTTATGCTAAGCCCATGATCTCTAAACCTTGTCAGATATATATCATGTGTCGTGGGCTGTCCAATAGAAGGCACCGTACCTCCATCTAAAGTCTCATACGTTGCTCAAGAGCTTTATAAAATGGGATGCTATGAAATTTCTCTCGGCGATACAATCGGTGTTGGTACTCCTGGTAATTTTTTACAATACCTAACTCAAGAAACAATAAAAACTCTTTTTTCTTTCCATGATTAGTTCTTATCAAAAAGAGAGAAAGAAATTACATTATGTGGACCTATTTTTAGTGTTATAAAGTCTCTCTTATTGTTTAAATGATCATTTACTTGGAATAATATGATTTGTATAAGTAAAATGTAAGTCTGAAAGTGACCAAGTTGATGGGATTTTGAAAGAAAATTTCATAGGTCTACCAGTTATTGCAGAAGTTCTTAGTTTAACCACTTGTTTATGGATGCAACTATCCTTTATTTTAGTTATCTCTTTTCCTGCAGGAACAGTTATTCCGATGCTTGAATCCGTTACTAGCGTTGTTCCAATCGAAAATCTTGCCGTCCATTTTCACGACACATATGGACAAGCCCTATCCAATATTCTTGCCTCTCTCCAGGTAGCTATTCTTTCACTTGAAAAGGGATGGCATGATTATTATCCTCTTCTTTCTTGAAGAACACAGGCCTAAAAATAAAAACAAAAAACAGAACCCACTTTTTTCAAGAATCCACTACTTGAAAAGTGGGTTGTTTTCATTTCAAGCGCCATTTTTTATTTGTTGTATGAGTAGGTAAAATCATCCTTTAAATTTGTATGATTTATAAGAGGTTGTATATGTCCCATTTATTTATTTTGACAGATGGGGATTAGTACTGTGGATTCTTCAGTATCTGGTCTTGGGGGTTGCCCATATGCAAAGGGCGCCTCAGGAAATGTTGCCACTGAGGATGTTGTTTACATGCTTGATGGGCTCGGAGTGAAGTCGGATGTAAATCTCGGAAAGCTCCTTTTGGCTGGAGATTTCATCTGCAATCATTTAGGACGGCCATCTCGATCGAAAACGGCAACCGCCTTGACCAAAGCCACTGCCCATGCCTCCAAGCTATGAGTAAGAGGTATTCTCACAAACTATAGCACCATTTTCCTTTGTGAAATCATAACTTACCTCCTTCAGTACCAATCTATAATCTTCATTCCTTCACTTCCTAATCCTGCCTACTTGAATTTAGAGAGATTTTTGCTGTACATTACTTTAATTTATAACTACACTCTTGAAGTACCAAGCTCCACTGGGCCTCCACCCAAATTATATTTTATTTAAAAAATAAGAAAGTTTGATAGGCGATGCAGGGCCAGTTGTAGATTAGTGGGTCTACAGGCGAACCTTCGTACCTACTTGGACTGGCCTGTTAGGTAAAAGTTTGTAGGCCAGTTTTATTCACAATTAGGTCGCAGTTTGGTCTAATGCCGGACCAAACCAAGCTGGGTTTGAACTACAAGTTGGGTCTTATTTTTTGTTTTGTGGGCGCCTCATCACTGGATTACATGGGTCGTGGCCCTGCTTAAAAGGGTTGGCATCCAACTTGCGGCCCTCGGGCAAGCCTGGATTTTCTCTTCACAAGACCTATGTTTTTGCTGGCAGATTGACTTTTTTAAGGTATCAACGTGCCGAACTAAAAATTACTAGTCGGCTTGTGGTCCAAGGTTGGCAAGCCCCATCTCAAATTGCCCAAATTTGGTTGGGCTTCAACCCTTGGTTCACACCAAGGTCAGTCTGGCCCGGCCAGAGCCTTCTTTCAACAGGTCGGTCCTGTTTGACGATGGGGCTGAGCAGCTACTTGTACAATAGCCCGCCTACGGGCTACCATTCGTACCTCTCTTGCATTGACCCGCAAAATTAGGTCAAATTCTGGTATAAAGTTGGACCAAACCCAGTTGGGTCTGAACCAATCTGTTGACATAGGGCCTGATGATGACGAGGCTGAAATCATAATATTGTACGGTGGTGGGAAGAAAATCAGAAATGGGAGGTACGTACAGCCGGAGAAATGATGGATCACAAAGCTCTGCAATAATTAAGGCTAGTTTTAAATAGACTGAGCTCTTTGTCTGTTGTCCTAGGGTTGTTCTAACTAGGTTATAGAGTCTTTAACGATTATTAAATGCTAATATTTTATTTTAATATAAATGAATGAAAATGTTTTGCAAATCACTTAACTATGGGTCAATGACGTGTAAATCACTGAATAATTTTTGTTAACAAATTAAACAATCAACTATTGGATAAGAGTAAAAGAAATATCACGATTATGTTTTTTGTTAAAAAATGTTGATTTTTCATTGCGGAGAGTGAGTCCATGAAATAGCTATTAGGAAAGATGATTTTCTTTAGAGAAAAAATGACTTTCTTCAGAAGAAAAATGACTTTTTGCAAAGGAAAGATGATTTTCTACAGAGGAAAGATAATTTTTTATAGAGGAAAGATAATTTTTCGCAGCTAAAAGATGACTTTCAGAAGAGGAAAGATGATTTTTTGCAAAAAAAAAAAGAAGTAGGTCTTTTCAATCAAATTGTGAATTCTTTTAAGTAATTTGACGATATTGTTTTTGTTTATTGTTCGAACTCCAATGGTTTCAGAATAATTATGTCTGCACCAGAAAAAACTAATAGACAAGTGGAAACTCTTAAATTAACAATAAAATGGTATTAATTACAAATCTATCTAGCCCATTTGGAAGAACCCTGCATTTAGACGAACTTAATGACATTATTTATTTCGCAACAACAAAAGAAATTCCTATAGTGAGTGACAAGTTAGAAGACATTTTTGAAGTGAAGTTTTCTACTCTTTCATTTTCAAAATAAATTTATTGTTAACGACGATGGTTGAATAGTTTATTTTTTATAGTTGAATATTTTATTTATTAGCGAAAATTTTTTAGTAGTTGACTTGTCATTGATATCATAGTTTAGGGATTATTTTGTTAATTTTCCTAATAATAATAATAAATATTCAAGTGATATAGGGTAGCCACACCCAAATGTTAATATTTGTTGGAAATCTCAATATGATATACATGTTTGGCACTATCATTTTATATTTTTGGAGAAATCAGCCAAATAAACATTGATATAAGGAGATAGTGATAAGGTAAATTCTAAATAATTTTTGTTAATACTGAACTATGAGAAATGAATGTGACAAATATTGTTTTCACGTTTTTCGTTAAAAACTTAAATTTTTTTCTGTAGCAGAAGACAAATATCCATTATGGAAATGGTCTTTCGGCAGCGGAAACGTGTCTTCCACTGCAAAAAGTAAATCTTATTTCCAGAACTTGCTTTTCACAGCGGAAGTCAAGTATTTGCTGCAAAAAGGGTAATTTTCACAATGGATACTTGTCTTCCGCTGCAAAATCGTTGTTTCCTCAGTGGAAACGTGTCTTCTGCTGAGGAAAATATGTACGACAATTGAGTTTCCGTAACTTTAATATTTAATTTCACATTCCGTCTCTGATAGACCGCATCAGTCAGAGCGATTTCTTAGCGAACTCTGAACCCTAACCCTATCCTTCAGTGTCTCCTCCAATTGATTCTATCAAGTCAAACAAATTTAAATTTGTAATAGAAAACATAACAGTGATGTTTACTTCATTCATTTATTATAGTTTAGTATTTTATTTGATAGCAAAAATTGTTTGGTGTTTTGTTTTGTTAATTTTCTTATTTTTTAACTCTCTTTATTCATTTAATTAATTGCTCTTATTCTATTTTTATTAGATTTCAACTCAATGCCATTCAAATAGCTACCATAATGCTCTAATAATATCAACTTTCTATGATGTTCAAATTAAGTTGCTGAATTTTGTCGTTGACATTAAAATGCTAGGATGACAAACAAATAATGCCAATGTTGAAATTTGAGTCAACTTTTTATTAAAAGTAACATGTTTAATTTTCTTTTTCAAATGATTCTATTTTTTTAAATAATTAGTCCGACCGAGCAATGTTGGGTTCGGTCCGGTTTTGTAGTTGGACTAAACTGAACTGAACACATCTATTCTCGCTTCCGAAAATGGATCTAAAACCGAATAAAGATCCGAATTGAAACTCTCTCTATTCGGTCCCACTTCGTTTCTGAGTCAAAGCAAAATATCAAAACGTGGTCATCATCACCCAATGACGGTTGTTGAGCTAAAACGACGATAAAACTTGAGCGCTACAACGTTGAGCTAAAAATCAGGTTGCCCCAAGATTCAATGCTCATGAGCTTGACCTTAGACCACTTGAATTTGGGTGGGCTCGAGCCTTGGTCCATCCCGAGGCCTATCAGCCAATCTCGAACCCAACCTGAGCCTAGTTTTAGCTGCGGGATTGGCTCGATATCGAGGCTAAAACCCAAATCACATATTCACTCCTCCATGGCCAACCAAAATTTTAACGGACGGTTGATAGTGTCAATTTGACACCATTGATAGAGTGGGTCCTTATTACAATCATTAAAGACAAAGAAAATTAAGATGAGTTGATGGCCTTAGTACTCAACCCAATTACTTCCCTCTCAATCATTTCTACCAAAATTTCCCTAAAACACAAAAAGTCTCAATTGGATGCCTTAATCCTTTCTCACTAAACTATACTTTAATCAATTTATCGTGGTATAAGATCAAATATCTCAATTTCAAATATCAAAATAGAAAAAAATATCTAAAATTGAAAATTGTTTTCGATGACGAAAAGACTATGCCAGAGCTTCCAGTTATTATCTTCGCAATAAGATTACTTCAATTATTGCGATAAACTGAAATAAAAT
This sequence comes from Begonia loranthoides, assembly GCA_022433065.1. Classification (NCBI taxonomy): domain Eukaryota; kingdom Viridiplantae; phylum Streptophyta; class Magnoliopsida; order Cucurbitales; family Begoniaceae; genus Begonia; species Begonia loranthoides. Next base: position 14,326,175 of record CM039476.1, on the reverse strand, counting down.
TAAAATTACAGAGAAATAATGTTTCGATATCGTCTTCGTAATAAGATTTCTTTCAACTAGTTAACGATAATGTTTACGTTGTTCATTTTTCTTAGTTGAATATTTTATTTGTTAGCAAAAATTATTCAGTGGTTAACTTATTATTGATTTTATAGTTTAGTGTTTATTTTGTTAACTTTATGAAAGTCAAATGGAAAAAAAAGGAGTAGAGGATTAGTGTCTTGTATGATGGTGATTTGGGGTTGATTGAACAATAATAATTAACGATAATTATGTAATTAGTACACATAAATAGAATGTTTTCGAGCAAATTTAAAGCATAATGATTTCAAAGAAGATAATAATTAAAGCCTCCATTGGAGAACAGCGAGGTGCTAATAATTTTCCTCCGAAAATAACATCTCAAATTAAATATTATTAATTGAGAGAAGAAGACGAGAATTTAATATCATCAACAAACTCATTTATGAAGATCATGTAAAGAATATTTCGAAAATGAAGAAAGATTTAGAGAGTTTCATGTACAAATCATGCAGGATGAACACAGATTCTTTGATTATGGAATCATTCTCAGCAGAAAGAGAAATGAAAATTGCCGAGAAAATGAAGGAAAATGGCGAGAAAATTTCTTAGCTTGAGAGAGAAAATGGAGCTCTTGTTTCTGAATTTATCTGTTGTGAAGAGGGTTGGGGCCTGTGCTGACTTTCCTCATCTGAGAAGCAAATATTTGGTTTGCTTTGGCTTCTGGGTTTTGAAAACCTCCATGGATGCTTGCAGGGTGGAGCTCTGAAGAAGACGATGATCCTCCTCCTTTGACTTCGCCAGTTCTTCCGTAGCTGGCTCCAAAAGACTGGGTATCAAACTGTAGTATCATCAGCAGAATCAAAGACAAGCAGAAAATCATCTCTTTCTTCAAACCCATTTGTAATTTCTTGATGATTTAAACAAAAACCATTCAAAACGTGGTTTTATTTTCTCTCTCTACTTCTTTTGCTGTTCTTTCTCTGCCTGCAACTCCTGTCCACAGTGAAGGCCTGAAACCTTGGCTAGATAGGTGGGGATAGTCCAGACCAGTATAAAAGGAGGGTGCAACCGAGCTACTGTAGATTTTGTAAATATATGACGAGGAAAGATGGGTGTTATTGGAAGCTTCTTCTTTTGTCTGCTGATTTCAGACCCCATTTTTGCCCATAAAAAGCTCCATATTTGCGGGAGAGAGAGACCCCAAAATAACACTGCACTCTTCGTGCAAGGAGTATATCTATGAGAGAGAACAGGAGAGATAGAGCTAGAATCAGAAGAGAGAGAGAGAGAGAGAGAGAGAGGGAGAGATGGGCATCGAGTACAAAAACTGAAGCTTCTTTTAAGGTGTTTTAGAGAGAGAGAGATGTTGGGTCAATAGAAATGAGGCTCGGGTTAGGTCCAAACATGATCCAACCCGTCTTAGTCTACACTTTTGTCCAAGTCTAAGCCTAGACAAAAAATAATGATCCAAGACGTGACACTCTGACTTTACCCTATTGATCCGCATGTACCATTTGATAACATGAATTGCCAAACTAGGACAACTACCCAACATCTCATGCCTCCGTGATTCGCAACTCACTTATATTTCATTCTTAAAATAAGATAATTTTGTTGCCGCTGTGACGCATGATCACGTGGGCTGCAACGCAAGACTACTCGAGCCGATGCCAAATTTACAATGATATCGGTTGTTAGTTGTATAATGGTCGACGTAAGGGTTAGATTCTTCAAGCCGATCTTGAGCCAGCCTGTTGAATTATGTTAGTTAAGTCGGCTCTTCTAATGAATTTTTCGTAATATATATACTGTAAGTGTACAATGCCAAATTTATAGTATAGTAATAAATAGGGTTGTCGAATCCATATAGAATATATAAGTTATTATTTTCACTAAGTACTGTTCTGATTCGTTCAAACTTTATTTTGAAAGCTAAAAATTTGATTTTTGAAAACAAAAATAAAATAAATAACTTAAAAGACAAATCATTGACAAAAAACTTTTAATCCAGAAAAGAATTAGAAGATTGATTTCACGAATATTTTTCATAATATTTATCATACCAATATTTCTTCATTGAACAATTATTTATAAATCAAAATTTCTGATTTGTTAAACTCTCATTTCTCGTGTTAAGCTAACCTTAATTTGTAAAATCACAATTTTAATATTTCTATAAAAACTATTATTTTAGTCATTCAACAAAGTTTTATAGTTTTCTATTTGATTTCGCAAAACTCTAATACTCTCTTGAATTGTTGAATTTTTATGTTGTAATATTCATATTATATTTAGAATTACTTCTTTCAAGCGTCAAACCCTAAATATAAAATCATTTAATAAGTGACCAACAAATTAAAAATATGAAGAATAAAATATCGCAAACAAGTAATTAATCAAAACAACAGAATATTCAACTAGTTAAAATAATATTTCAAATAAATGATTTATTCCCCTCTCTAGGAGAGAGTTAGTTCAACATAGTTGAAAAAAAACAGTCAAAGATAAGAACTAGGTAGAAGAGAAAATTCGTCTCCATATGTCATCGTAATGGTGTAACCAGTGTGTCAGTCTCCTTGCCGATGTCAAAAATCTTCTCTGATCACTCTCTAAAACTCGTCTCAAGGCTGTCGAATGTGTTCTTTTTGTCTAATAACTCTGTATTTATAAAGCCACGTTATGGTTTCCTAAATCTTAGAATTTTTTTTTCAAAATTCACGTGATTTTGTAATTTTGAAAACTAAATATAATCTTAGGTCGAGGCTCAGACTCTGATTCTATGTCTGGGCTGCAGATCAACCTCTGCTTGTGTGGCTAGGTCGCAGCTCCGCAGTTATGAGCTACAACACAGCACTTGCTGCTTAACATTGATTTTTTCTTCATTTTATTCTGCGACTCGACTTCTAAAATTCATCATTTTCTATCTTTATTTAACCTATTTAATTATTTATTTGCATCATTACCTAAAATAAATTAAAATTACCAAAAATTCAAAAATAAACTTCAAACTTAGTTTAAAATTATGATAATAACTTCAATTTTCATTGAGATATCCAAGGGCAAACTTGTAAAAGTACTTAACCGTAGCTTTGTTCATAATACATCTCAAGCATACATTTTGTTATGCTATACGTGGCCTTGTGTGTACTCTAGTCTCCAACTCAAATTTCTCCTCATTTCACCATTTCTTTCCCGCTAATAAAATTACCAAAACACCACCCATTTCGTCCGAGATTTTTAGGGGCAATATAGTAACTTCACGTAGTCATAAAAGCGTTGTTTGGATCTACACAATTATACACCCTTTAAACGACTTATCATTGCACAAATCCTACTCCATCCAAACGCTCTAGTTGCTCCTCTCCTTGTTACTCCTCTCCTTGTTACTATGTTTCTCAACATTTTCTTAAAATAATATTTATATTTTGATTATTGAAGACCAAAACTATTATTACTTTATTTTATTGTCTTATTTAACAAAATTAAAAATGTTAAAAAATAATTTAAATAATTAATTTTAGCCAACTAGAATATAAATAGAATTAATATATTCTCAAGAAAATGGGAGTATAGTTCCAATAGAAGAAATGATGATGTTTTTAATAATTTTAAAAAAATGAATATGAATATGTAAATCAAAATAAGTCTGGAATAATTGAGAAAAGACATACAAAAATAGCTCGATCAAATACTAATATTAATTTTATAAGATTTTATTAAATACAAAAATGTGTTTATTATTATTTTTGTTATTAAATAAACGTTGTATTTTAAAAAATATTAACTTTTTTTTAATAATATGAAAAAACACTTGTCTGGAAAAAACTCACTCATTTACAATATTATAGTAATGGTAACAATTATCCTTTATTTTTATTTTTATTTTTTTAACCATGAATATATATATGGATGTTATTAATGAATTAGGACTGTTTTTAGTAAGAAATTATTATGATAATTAAATATTATCAAAAGAATGATTATTTTTAAACTCAAAAAAATTGTTTTTTAAAATCAAAATATATGAAAAATGTGTCTACAATTTTTAGAATACTGCTACATTTACACTATAATGTTACGTTATTTCACACTCTGATATTATTGATAAAACTATTATAATATAATATAAATATTTAAAATAATAGATTGTATTGATTAATGAGTAAATAAAATGTAAAAGGTATACAATTAGAGTTTAAATTTTGGGAAAATTAAAAAAATAAACTCTGAATTTTAAGATCAGTGACAAACCAAATCTTAAAAAAATTTCACAGACAACTAAAGTCTCGAATTACGAGAAATGAACGACGCAAACTTTACAATCACATTTCTCATAAAAAAAAATGTTGAGGCAAATGTTGTAATCACGTTTTCGCTTAAAAACGTCAATGACCGTCCAACGAGGACATCCAAGAATTAATAATGGATGTCCTTCAACGACAAGAGACGTATGAAGCAAATTTGAATTCAATCAAAAGCTATCAAGCTAAAGATCAATGAAACTTTTTAAATCCACGGAAAATCACAATAAAAAGATATTGAAGAAAGAGAAAGATATTATCTCTTAAAATAATATTTAAAAAAAGATTCACTTATCTAGAAAATCTAGATCCACTTATCTAGGAAATCTAGATCCACTTATTTAAGTTATTTTTTATTTACTTTTCTTTTTTTAATTTATGTTTGTAAAAGGCTATATAAAGCTACCTGATTTTATGTTGTAAACAGTTGTTGAATTTTGATAAAAGAAAGCTTTTGCTTTTCGGGAATTGGAGAGATCATTTTCTTCATTTGGTGAGTGATATCCAAAGAACCTTTGGTGAGTTATATCCAAAGTCCCTTTCGTGTGAGTTATATCACGAAAGAAACTTGCAGCCGCGTCCTTATCCAAGGAGCTGAGAAGCGTTGCGTTCATCCATCACGTGCGGTGCGATTCGTGCCCACATCAGACGTCCAAGGCTGATCCACAAGGAAAGGCATCCTTGGGGCCATTGTAAGGTCAAGGGACGTCCATGTTGGCTGCTGGATGAAGAGACAGATGTCATTCAACGAGGATGGACACCCAGGATGGGAGGAGGAGCGCTACCAAATGAAGGTTCATGCCCATGGGATGGAGGGACAGACGACCTTCAATGATCATAGATGGCCAAGATAGAGGATGACCATCCTTCAAAGGCATTGAAGGATGATGGTTCATGCCTGTTAGAATGAGGGACAGACGTCCCTCAACGAGGATGGATGTAATATCCTGAATATTATCATACATAACATTATAAGAGTAAACTTAAGTAGTAAGTAATTAGTAAAGGAAAACATGTAATACTTAAGAGTAATGATTTATTTTAGGGATGAAAAAGTAAGAAATAAGAATATATGAATAAATTAAAGAGTATAGAGTGAAAGCATAAGTTATGGTCAACCAAAATTGTGAACAATTAACTTTTGTGTGGATTATTGGTCGACCGAAATTGTGGTGGTCAATTAGTTTCAATACAGAGTGCAAATCTTGAATGTTGTGGTTGATCAGTAAGCGACCAGTTTTGGCAATGAGTAACTCTCGAGTGATATACCAGTCAACCAATATTATTGTAGTCGTTCAAGCTTAAAGATAGATTGTAAAAGTTGTGAGAAACGGTCGATCAATTGAAGAAGGTGATCGACTGGTTTTAAACAGATTATATAGTTGGCAAATTCCAGTCGATCGGCTCAAGAAGAGCAGTCGATCAGTGTCTATACAAATTGTAAAGTTTAAAATTTATGGTCAATCAGTGAATGATAGATTTCGGTAATAGAATGCTCTCGGGCTAATGGGCGGTCGATCATGGAAATTGTGGTCGATTGCCTTCAAGACAGAAAGGGTGATAATCAATCCTTGTATCCAAGGGCATGAACTATCGTTCGTGTAGTACCTTTGGAGGATGACCATCCTCCATCCTAGGCTTTCATCCTCGTTGAAGATTGTTTGTTCCTTCATCTAACGGGTATGAACCTTCATACACAAGCGCCCCTCCTCCTATCCTGATCGTCCATCTTCGTTGAAGGACGTCCGTCTCTTCATCCAACAGCCAACATGACGTCCCTCGACCTTACGATGACCCCAAGAAGCCCCTCCTCGTAGATCAGCCTTGGAAATCCCTCATCTTTGAAGGATGTTTGTTGTTGATAATTGGACATCCTCGTTGGACGATTCTTGACATTTTTAAGCGGAAAACGTGACTGTGGTGTTTGCCTCTATTTTTTTTTATTACAGGAAATGTGATTGCGAGGTTTGTGTCGTTTATTTCTCATAGTTCGCTATTTTAATTGTCTAAAAAATTTCTTTTAGGATTAACTTGTTGCTTATTCAAAATTTAGGATTTGTTTTGTTAATTTTCATAAATTTGACAATTAATTAATAATTATAGTTTTTAAATATTAAAATGAAGTAGTTTACCAAATAAACCCTACCGGAAGAGACTGTGTTGGAAAGGAACTTGTGGCCATTTTGGTAAATGAGCTTCGGGAGAAGGACGACAAAACCCTTGTAAAACCCTACTTCAGACACTACACTACACTCTACTCTCCCGTTTCCATTTGCGAGGTTTTAGGGTTTTTGTTCGTCTCTCTAATGGCTAAGCGCTTGGTGCCTTTGCTGAATCGCGTGTTGATCGAGAAAATTGTGCCTCCGTCTAAAACTAATGCTGGAATCTTGCTCCCTGAGAAATCCTCCAAGGTCAATTTTGATTTTCCTTACTATTTTTTTTTCGCTCTGCTATTCTTTCATTAATCTGTTTTTTATGTTGGAACTTGAGGTATTCGGATTTAAGAGAAATTTTTTTTTAACTTGTTTTTTCGGATTTGAAAACTCTCTAACTGAATCACGCATATTTGGTTTTATTTTACTTCTTTTTTTTTGTGTTTTTTTACTTCATGCTTTTCCAGATGGATTGGTGAACTCAGAAAAGTTTTGTTTAGCCGAAGAATAGTTTTCTTGTTCAGAATTTGGGATCATACTTTATTTCAAAGAATTTTGCGTAAGCCAACAAAGTAATTGTTCTTCCTGTGCTCTATGAGCTTTGTTTGATTAAATCGAGTAATAGGTTTGCATCCATGAAAAGCGGTGGAATGCTTCCTTTTTTTCCAGACTCTGTGGTGCTTAAGCATTTTCCATTGTTTTAGAAACTCAATCGCGAATAACTCAAAGATATGTGTTTCTTCTTATGGTCGTTCTTCTTGCTCCTTTTTCCGTGGTCTTTGAAGAAACTATTGAAGTTGTTCTTCTAGACTTGTGTACTTGCAGTTGGGTTTTTTTTCGGTTTTGAATTAAGTTTCAGAACCGCTGTTCACACTGCTAAGCTGTATTTTTTTTTCTTAATTTAGCTGAACTCTGGGAAAGTAGTTGCTGTTGGTCCTGGACTTCGTGACAAGGAAGGGAAAGTGATTCCGGTTTCTTTGAAGGAAGGAGATACTGTCCTCCTACCAGAATATGGAGGGACTGAAGTCAAACTTGGCGATAAAGAGTATATATCCAACTTCTATTTTTGTGTCACATGTACTCAATGCCTTTGCAATTCCTTGCTTGTGGTGGCTGTTTTTATCTTTCTGATGTGAATTTGCTGAGTTGGGTTCGTTAATAAACATGGTATTACTTGACATTTACTTGTTAGTACGATATATTAAATCTACTTAACCCATAATTAGTTTATTTAATTTATAGCGAAGAAATAATTAAATGTACTAAGAAATGCCAAATGTCTCCCCGTAAATACTTTTATCTCTTTGTAAATTTCTTCCTACAATAAAGAATCCAGGAAATTAATTGTTGGATGAGCATCCAAGTTAAATTTTAATTCAACAGAAGCAAAAGAGTTATTGAGAAAATAAGGTGGAAAAAACAATTATTTTTAAATGATGTGCTGGTCATCGTATAATATAAAACTTGTGGTAGTCTGATATTCGTTTTTACCCCTATCTCTGCCCTTGAACATGTTGTATCTCTAGTTAGTCAATCATAACATTATGGTTATTGTTAGAGTTCAATACGACCCGAATTCTATCTGAACCAGGTCAGTTGGACTCATGTTGCGAATCTTATTATTTTTAGAATTCTAGTTTAATGTATAAATATATGATTGAGTCGCAGAACGCATTGTACTAATTTTTTATAGTGAATTTCTCTTATTTACTCGCGGTTTTTTCCCGAAAATATTTTTCATGTAAATCAAGTGTTCATTATTTTTGCGCTTTTCTTTTTCAATTCTCGTTCTATTTCAATAGTTATAATGTTTATGTGCTGCCTGCACATGTATATTCCCACCACAAAAGATGAAAGATGAAGTATGAGGTCATGAGTTTGATTCTTGAAGAAGGCAAATGTTCAGTTTAGAAAAGAGAAATTTTGGAAGTCATCTTTATTCTCTATGATTAAATATGTTACTCGACTACTTAGAAAGAATTGAAGGCATTAGCATTGTTTTATTCATATTTACTTTTGATGGATGACTGATATTTTCTTCGATAGCTATTTTTTGTAATGTTACCTATTTTTAATTTTATTTTGTATTTTGTTTCAGGTTCCATCTGTACCGCGACGAGGATATATTAGGAACACTGCATGATTGATATGCTGATTGGCATTTGACTACCATATGTTTTATCGTCAAATTTAGAATCACATGGGTTTGATTGGTACATGCAAGAAACTTATGGTTTCCTTGGCATTTGAGGAACAACTTTGTAGTTTGTTTTTTTACGTGCTTTTGTTTGAGCATCACATGTAAGAACGTGTACCTCCAATTATAAACTTCCGTTTACTGAAAGTTTCATGCCAATGTTTGTGAAATTTTACTTTACTGTAGTGTAGCTACCTCCATATGAATTAACCTATTTAAGCATTAACTGTGGTTGGTGGCTGGTGATTATTATGTTATGCATTTTTTGAACATCCTTAACTCTTCTCCTAGTATCTCTGGCGTCATTCATAGAAGGAAAGAGTTGGGCAGGTTGAATGAAGGACAGAAGATATTCAAAGTAAAGAAACCAAAATCCCAAATATGGATGAGATCTCGATTTATTACTGCAAGCGAAGGTATATTTATGACTAATATGGAATCACAGTGACTAGCTCTTTAACTCCAGGTACCAGGTAGCATTGTTTGGTTAAATAATCCCTACTTGAGAATCTTTCTCTGAGTAATGTTGGCAGTCATGGTTTTGGTTTTCAATGATCTTCTGCAATGGAAAAAGCTTTTTGACTACATCATGACTTCGGGTCAAAGCCTGGCTACTCATAAATCTTCAATTTTGTGAATTCTTATTAAATCTTTTAAAGATGTAACTAGGAACTAGAGTAAGCTGTACTATTTCATATTTGTTTGTTAGAGCATAGATATTCTGCCATTTTTTCTTGTTCTAACAAGTAGTTCTTTTTCAGTTACTGTGGATTTACCTAACATGGAAGTCCGAGTGCTTGCACCTGCACAAATCAGCAATATAATGCTCACAACAATATATTTTAGTAAGTAAAATTCTCAACCATTACTCATTTCGTATTCTACCAGGAGCTCAGAATTTGACAATAATGATGCACTCAGCATTATTATGTTGATTTTCTTATGATTTCTCATGGCTTTGAAAGTGGTTTCCCCTCTATGAAAGCTGTTAAAAGCTCGAGTGATCTTTCTGTTGATGAATATGGAGCTTGGTGTGAAGCTCCTCTAATGGTGGCAAAAGATAAAACTCCATATACTTGTGACCACCCACCATTCACCAACCTAAACCAGAATTTTGCAAGGTATGAGTGAGAAAGGTGTGTTTGGAGTTTATTTCAATTTTTTTTCTCGAAGTGCAATATTTACTTGCGAGCATTAAAATATGGGTTGGTTATATGCAGTTTCTCACCTGTTGGCTCTGATCAAACCAAGCTCGGTAAGCCATCATTGTGTTTAGGCCCATCCCATCCGCCAATTTACTCACCAATCTTCTACTTCCAATGAATGTAATTACTGAATCTTGGTCTCCACTGTCCAGTGTTTGAATATTAGGAGAAGACAAGAAAAGGGTGAGGATTGAGATTGTAATATTGAAATCATAAGCAGCAGCAGAGGGGTGTTTTCAAATCAACCTGTAGATCAGAACTCTCAGGCCAGATTTCAGGAGTGAAGCTACTACTGGAATCATCAGTATCTTCAGGTTTCGCCTATCATATCTCCCAACCCTACAATTGCAACAAATTATAAATGGTAGATAATTATTAAAAGTTTATCGAATGTAATCTTAGACGATGTCGTACCGATCATCTATTGAGAGAATGATAATAACTAAAATAATAAATCAATATTACCAAAAAATAAGTGTTTTGTAAGCATCAATTGATTGTGTAAAGTTAGCGTATGTAATTAGAGTGTAAATATAAAATTATTTATAGTATAAGTATTGAAAGTTTCTAGGGAAATTAACAAAACAACCACGGAATTATGAGGTCAATTACAAATCAACCATTAAACAATTTTTTTTAATAAATAAAACACTCAATTATGAAAAATAAATTACGCAACAATCGTCGTTAAGAGCGAATTTACTTTGAAAATGAAAGAGCAGGAAGTCTCCTTTTGAAAATATTTTTTAGCTCGTCGTTCACTACATGAATTTATTTGGTTGCTGTGAAATCAATCACATTGCAAATTTTGCCGAACTTAGGGTTCTGTCAAGTGGGTTCGATGAATTTGTGATTAATAATTCTTTCACGTTTAATTTTTTAGTTTCTGTTTGTCTATAGACTTCTTCCAGTGCAGACTTGGTTATTCTGAAGTTATTGGAGTTCGAAATCCAGAAACAATGTCGTCAAATTACTTAGAAGAATTTATAATTTAATTGGAAATACGTTGTCTTTCTTTTGCGAAAATTCGTCTTTTCTCTGAGAAAAGTAATTTTTCTTGAGTCCTATTTCAAATATTCATTTTCTGCAACGGAAAGACAACGTTTCGCAGCTAAAAAAAAAAAAATGTAATTGTGATGTTCATTCTGTTTTTTTTTCTTCATAGTTGAATATTTTATTTATTAGCAAAAATTGATAAGTGGTTAAGTTGATATTTACCTGGGATATTTTGTTAATTTCCCAAAGTTTCTAATATTATTTAAACTGAATATATTGAAAAATTCTCACAGGCTGGAGAGTCCAGTTAGCTTATGTTGGCCACTGCAGTTGCAGACAACACATTTCAGGCTGCTAAGAAAATGTTTATCTGGGCCTCGATTGGCCCAATGGGCCCACCCAGGCCCATCCCAAATTTCGAAGAAATCACCAAACTGGGTTTTGATTATTATGGCAGCATTGCTGGCTCGTTTGATAATAAAGATGGACACGATCCACTTTGGGGCTGAATAGAACTAACCCATTAAGTAGCGGTTCCCATGGTTGGGAACCAAAACCATGGAGAATAGGAACTGAACCATGACATACACGGTTCGGTTTGAAAATAAAAATAAAAATTAATATTATTAGAATGCATACATTTAATGTTGATTTTGGATCCGTGTTTAGTATAAATTATGAGTTATTTTTGAGTTTTGGCCGAATTTGATTTGAATTTAAGTAGGATTTGTTTGCTGTGACAGATCGGTTTTCATTATTTTTTATACTCAAAACCGTGAACCAAACGACGACCCATGATTATTGTATATTCAAAACTAGTTATTGTTCTTATAATTATGGAACCCGATCGAACCGAGGTTTCGGATGTATCCAGCCCACCCCCTAACTTATAGGTGAAATCAAAAGTAAATGAAATAACCTTTTATTCCAATCGAAGTCATTTTTAATCAAAATGTCTCCACTTGGTCTCAATGAAAGCTCCTGCTCCAACAGAAGATCAGCCAGGACCTACAAAAGCAAATGGAAGAACATCCAAAATTTGTTCAACCCACTTTCAAACTCATACATGCTTTCAACATTAAAGTATAAAAAAAAATTTTAATTTAATTTTTGAAATTATTAGTATTTTAACACATTCGATACACCACGATACCTCCGTTTAGGCAGAGCACAAGGGGTTTGGAAGAAGGATCTTCTTCGGCTTCGATGAAATGGTAGACAAGTGATCGATTTTGCTGCTCGTCTGTGGCAGCCCGTCTTTTGAAGGTCAGGAAAGGCTCAGGTGTGGATCCGACCCATATCAGGGGGGCACAATCCCACATCGCTGGAGAGAATAGAAAATACATAATTTATAAGTAGGGTTCATATTCCAACCTAGTACACACATTTTGGGTCAACCCCCAAAAACAAAACTGTGCAGGTTTTGGCCAAAAGCGGATAATATTATACTGAAGGTACTGGAGTTCGTTATATCATCGATAATGAACTATACAAAAAACTGTTGGAAATCAATTTCGGGCTGAGCATTCAAACTCACAATCTTATCATCTCCATGGTAAGATTCAACTTTAAAGCAAATCTGCATGAAAACTACTCCTAAAATCGTCGTGGAATTAAACAAAGCACGCGAGAAATAGTAAATTACTAAAATAACTTTTTTCTAAGATTAAACTATAAATATAATGTTATGCTTGGTGAATATAATATGGTCGAATGAAATATGAAGGGACAGGAGAAATAGTAAATTACTAAAATAACCTTTTTCATTTCCTTTGTTCCCCCTTCCTTTTCTCTCTACGTCTTCTTCGTTGGTCTAGTGTATCTCCTGCTCAACTTCCTTTACCGACGAAGTAGACGGTCACTGGAATTCACCACGTAAGGTAATTTCATCAAATCAATTTCCCAATGAATCTTCTTAAGGAACATATGTCTGCTTCGAGCTTAGTTTTGTAGAAATTATTGGTGCTGTTTAAATCTTTTGATCGGCACCGGAAGTAACCTAATTCATGGAATTCTTTCCCGGAGATGCTTCAATTTACAGAATGTGTTCTGTTTTGCTTGTTGTACGGTAGTTGGGGATGCAGTAGAGAAGAAAATTGGCGTCGTAATGGGTAGGGAGGAGCTGAAAGAAAGTGAAAGATAGTAGCTTGTGAGTAAACTGTAATGGCGGAATATCATAACGTTGAATTGAGAAGAAGAGAGTTAGGATAAATCAACTTCATCGCGGAATTCGAATACAAGCACTTGAATAAAAAATTTTGAAGTACCCAGACGACGAAAGAAATCAATGGAATCGACTAAGCTAATTCCACTTTTATAATTCCAAAAAGTAACCATCTCTTCAACAAAACAACCTGAGCTAGCATTCTCCCACTCAACTCCTCTACAACCATAGTGTTTCAATAAATCAGAATAATCTTAGTGTAATTCGCACTGACATTCCCTCCTTGAGTTTACCAAAAGGCTACAATATCTTCAATCAATTTATAAAAAACACAGAGAAGAAGTAAAAACAACTCGTTCGAAAGCGAGTATGTTTCGAATCACTGAGATAGAAAGGTAGTAACAGTTAAATTCAACGCTTATTGGTTAGGTTTTGAGCAAGAGCAAAGAAACTATAGCTAAGTGGATTGGAAGTTACAGAGAGAGATGCGGCCACTAGGATCAGGGATTCGCGACACTGCGACTCCGACGATCGCCTGCTCTGCGAAGGAAGAGAAGCGGAAGTTCAACTAAAGAGGATGCGTGGAAGGCGAACGGTGAATAGGGCCTGGGCCTTTAAGGCCCAACTTAAACTAAAAAATACCACATCGGTTCTTGTGTCAAATATTATAGACTTTATTAAGAGACGAAGTAACAGAGGTCCTTCTCCTTAGGGACATCTGATTAAATTGGAACGATACAGAGAAGATTAGCATGGCCATGCGCAAGGATGACACGCACAAATCGAGAAATAGTTCAAATTTTTTTCCTCCCTTCGACGCTTTTGCACCTCGGCCACAGGCGGACTCCGTCTTCTCCGCCCTCCAAAATCTTGTAATCTTATTTTGCGTAATTAAATCGCTCTATATTTTCTGGCAAGTTCTGTTTATGCGATGCGAGCAGCAAGGAGTGCGAGTGAATTTTCTGGACGAGGTCCAAAAATAGCTATTTTGGGGAAAACTGTAGCTTCTCGTATCGTAGATTCTGATGGTCGTGATTTTGGACGAAGCGATCCTCCATCAGGGAGTTGGAGGTGAGTATCCATGTCACCAATCGATTACTCTTTTTGTTTTTTTACACTCCGGCGCTAGCAAGACTGTAAATCGAAACTTTGGATTGGAAGAGTTAAATCATTCAGTGTGGTATTAATTGGACACCTTGATTCATCTCATGATAGCTTTTTTAGCTGACAAGATATTTGGAGTAAGTCCCGTTAGTTTCTCTATCGAACATCTTGATGTTTATTCAGATATCTGAAAAGTCCAGCAGCATTTTAATGTCTGGATCAAATGGTGAATACCATAAAATTTTTACATGTCTGCAGGAATGTCAGCAAATTAGGGGTATAATTTGGTGAAAATTCATTTGAGTTTGATGAAAAATGGGGGATTATGTTTTTCTTTGATGTTAAAAAACAGTTTCGGAAGAGAAAAATTTGCCTCTTCAACCTTATTTGCTTTACTAGGCTCTGCAATGATCTATGTTTCTTTGACAGAATTCATCAAATATCTATGCTTTACTGATGATATTAAATGGTGGAATTCGCCACTTAAGGTAATTTCATCAAATCAATTTCCCAATGAATCTTCTTAAGGAATATATGTCTGCTTCAAGCTTAATTTGGTAGAAATTATTGCTGCTGTTTAAATGTTTTGATCGGCACAGTAAGTAATCTAATTCATGGAATTCTTTCTCAGGGCTGCTTCAATTCACAGAATGATTCCTATGTTGTGCGTTATGTTCTGTTTTGATCCGAATTATGGATGTGTGTATTATTGGTAAGAAATATGTGGATTAGTTGGTTTCGTTTCAATCAAATCTCTTATGTTTAAATGAAAGCTTCATGGATTGCATGATTAGAAAATTCAATGTTTGTGGAGGATATTGTTATTATTTGTTACTCAATGCGATCCATCAGACCCACCCGCTTTTGTAAATTTCACAAGTTTGAACTAGTCATATTCAAGGGAAGCTTTAACTTTGGAAGGTGCAAATGGAACCACTGTCCGAATAGCAATCTTTCATTCAACTAGCCTCTTCTTCTAAGGTTATGGTTTCCAGTTTCCCTTGTTGTGTGGGAGAACTACCCTCTTCTTCTTTTGCACAATTTCTCTGATTTTTGGCTGATAATAGGTATGGCTATTGATTTTTATGATTCGGCTTCATTGTCTGGCTAGTGTAAATTTTGATCCATGTGCATTTGATTGTTCCCTTGAAGTGAAATTGTGTGGGTTGCTTTTTCTTTTTTCAAATCCGTCTCATAATTGTTTTTTCTTTTGTGACGATGGGAGAAGATGCAGCTACTAGATTTCATTTTTCTTCCTTTATTCATTGAGTTTCATGGCCTAGCAGAAAAGAAAACATTATTTCTCTGTAATTCATGCTTTTTTAAGTAGACTTAACTGATCAGGCTTGAATGCCATTTAGCTTTGATAAAATTAATATCCGGTCAAATAGAACTGGCATGCAACATGGACAGAGAAACTTTAATTATATTCAATTGAATTTTTGTCATTGAGGTTACTGTAATCTCAATTTCATTAAGTTATCATAGCTAACTTTTGTCAGATTTCACTGTTATTGCCACACTCACAGCATTATTTGAGTTCTTTCCTACATGCTGATGGATTTGAAATAATTTTACGGGAAGAATTTTGAGATGAGCATCAGAATAGATGATATTTGAAGCCAAAAGATGGTTAATTGTGAAATTGAAAATGGAAGTTTTGTTGTATAAATTCTTGTATCTTGATTTTTTTTTCTTGCAAAGAAGTATTTGTTTTCGCTTTAAACAATTAGATTTTAATGGCTTGCATTAAACAGGCATAGCTATACTTCTCTTTCAAATGTATCAAGAGGCTGCACAAACTACAAGGGAATCTCTGGATCTGGCATTGTTGGGATTAGAAGGTGTTGAGATTAGACGCTCTAATCCGACTTGTATCGAAACGATTGATCAAAGAAAACAGAAAATAGAAAACACACAGTTTATAGTGGTTCACTCTCAGTTTGAGAGTTACGTCCACTGGCCGCCAACAGATTTCACTATGATCAAATTAGAGTTACAGAAATTGTTTCTTGGTTTTGCCTCACCCTCGCTGTTTCTCTCTGAACACTCAACACACAACCTCCAAAACCCTAATTACATATTTATATACCTAAAGAAATAGGGTTATGAAAACATGGTGAATTTACCAAAATACCCTAATCAACAAATTAGACTCCATAACTCAACAATCTCCCACTTGGAGACTAATCACATCATCTCTCCATCTGCAATGGCATCATGCACATATCTCATCCAAGAAGTCCAACTGAAGTTGCGCACAACTTCAGCTTCTCACTAGTCACAGCTTTCGTCAACATGTCAGCTGGATTTCGACTCCCTGATATCTTCTCAAGTGCCAACACACCATCTTCTAAAATGGATCTGATAAAATGATAGCGCACCTGTATGTGCTTTGTCTTGCCATGATAAACTGGGTTCTTTGCCAAAAGGATGGCACTCTGGCTATCACAATGCAATTTACTCCCATCGTAGTTTTGGCCTAATTCTCGTAGAAAAGGCTGTAACCACATCATCTCCTTCGCGGCTTCTGTCACTGCAATGTACTCTGCTTCACAACTAGAGAGAGCAACTACATCTTGAAGCCTCGAGACCCAACTGATTGCGGTACCACCAAGAGTGTAAACATACCCAGTTCTGCTTTTACTGCTATCAATATCACCACCGTTATCAGCATCAACATATCCATCCAAACCAGAATATGACTTCTGAAAACATAAAGCAAACCCTGAACTTCCCTTCAAGTATCGCAAGATCCACTTTACGGCTTCCCAATGCTGTTTTCCTGGATTACTCATATACCTGCTGACAACTCCCACTGCATGTGCAATATCTGGCCGTGTACAAACCATCGCATACATAAGACTACCAACGGCAGAGGCATATGGAACTCTGGTCATGTAGCTCCTCTCTTCCTCGGTCGACGGTGATTGATCTTTAGATAGTTTGAAGTGACTAGCCAAAGGTGTAGTAACTGGTTTCACATTCTGCATATTGAACCTGCTAAGAACTTTATTCACATAGTCTTCTTGAGAAAGTTTGAGAACACCTCTATCCCTGAATATTCTCATTCCAAGAATTTGTTTTGCAGCACCCAAATCCTTCATAGCAAATTCTTTAGATAACTCCCTCTTCAGCCTGTCAATCTCAGTCAAGCTTGCTCCAGCAATTAACATATCATCAACATAAAGGAGCAGTATAATGTAGGAAGTATCAAACCTTTTAATGTAGCAACAGTGATCGGCTTCACATCTCACGAAGTTCTTACTGTTCATGAAGCTGTCAAATCTCTTGTACCACTGTCTTGGAGCCTGTTTCAAACCGTACAAACTTTTATGAAGTTTACACACAAACTCCTCTTTCCCCTTCACCTCAAAACCTTGTGGTTGACGCATGTAGATTTCTTCATCTAAACTGCCGTGAAGGAAAGCAGTTTTCACGTCCATTTGCTGCAAATGAAGATCTTCTTTCACAACCAAACTCAAAACAGTTCTGATCGTCGTCAGCTTCACCACTGGTGAGAAGATCTCAGTGTAGTCAATGCCTTCTTTCTGCTGAAAACCTTTGACAACTAATCTAGCTTTAAATCTCTTGCTTCCATCAGGTTCTTCTTTAATCCGGTAAACCCACTTGTTATGCAGTGCTTTCTTTCCCTTCGGCAACTTAGTCAATTTCCAGGTTTCATTTGACTTCAGTGAGTCCATTTCATCTTTCATGGCTGCCTCCCACTCAATCAAATCATCTGACTGTTTGACTTCCTCATAACATCCTGGTTCACCTCTGTCAGTAAGCAAAATATAATTTAGAGACGGGGACCATCTCTGAGTTGGTTTGCTAGTTCTGGATGATCGTCTTGGTTCTATAATTGGCGTTTGCAAATTTTCTTCTGGAGCTGTATTCTCATCAACTTCTTCTTCAATAATACTCTGATCTTCTTTTCTAGTCGGAGTATCTTCTCCTGAAAAATCTCTGAAGTTGACCACAGTAGACTCTTTCAATACTGAACTCCCACTATCTGAAGTGTTACCAACTGCATCTTTGTAGAGAACCTTCTCGTTGAAGATGACATTCCTACTGCGTATGATCTTCCGATTTTGATTATCCCAGAAACGATAACCAATCTCGGAGTCACCATAGCCAATGAAAAAACACTTCTGAGATTTCGGATCAAGTTTGCTTCTATTCGAATCATCAACATGAATATAAGATAAACAGCCAAATACTTTCATGAACGAAAAATCTACCTTTTTTCGGCTCCAAACTTCTTCTGGAAGTTTAAAATTCAAAGGTACGGAGGGTCCTCTATTGATCAAGAATGCTGCTGTGCTAACTGCTTCTGCCCAAAACGTTTTAGGTAATCCGGCATGCAATCTCATGCTCCTTGCACGCTCATTCAACGTTCTGTTCATCCTCTCAGCTACTCCATTTTCTTGAGGCGTTCGAGGAATGGTCTTCACCATCTTGATTCCATTTACAGCACAATATTCTTTAAAATCTGCATCTATATACTCACCTCCATTGTCAGATCTTAGACATTTCACCTTCAGGTTCGTTTCATTTTCGACCAGGGCCTTCCACTTTTTGAACACACTGAAAACATCAGATTTTTTCTTCAAAAAATAGACCCATACCTTTCTTGTTGAATCATCTATGAAAGTCACATAATAGACTGATCCACCAAGAGAAGAAACTTCTGCGGGTCCCCACACGTCGGTGTGCACTAATTCAAGTCGCTTCTTCTTTGGCTCTTTCCCAACCTTTAGGAAACTGACACGCTTCTGCTTGCCAAGAATACAGCTCTCACATAACTGATGCTCAACAGACTTTAACTCTGGAATCTGACCACCCTTGACAAGAATTTTCATTCCTTTCTCGCTCATATGGCCCAACCTGCAATGCCATAAATCTGTGTTGCTTTGACTGTCAACACTTGCAATTGTATCTCTGCATGTAGATGTCATGTATAGGGTTCCTGTTTTCTGACCTCGAGCAACGACCATTGCTCCCTTAGTTACCTTCCAAACATTGGTCCCGAAAGTGACGTGGTAACCCTCACTATCAAGCTGTCCCACTGATATCAAGTTTCGCATCAACCCCGGAACGTGTCTCACTTTACTGATACTCCAAACTGACCCGTTTGTTGTCTTTAATTTTATGTCCCCGATGCCAACAATATCCAGTGGCTCACCATCTGCAAGATAGACTTTCCCATGATTTCCAGCTACATAATTTTCAAGTAATTCTTTGTGTGCCGTGGTATGAAAAGATGCTCCCGAGTCCAAAACCCATGAGTCTATTGGGCTATCGACTGAAAGAATCAACGCGTCTGTGTTTTCCTCAGTTGCTGCATTTGCTCCATCACTTTTGTCAATACTGTTCTTCTTCGGTGCTTTGCAGTCCCTTTTGATGTGACCCTGCTTGCCACAATTCCAGCACTCAAATTTTCTCCCAGATTTAGACTGACCCCTTCCATTTCTCGACTTTGATCTGCTTCTGCCCCGATTAGAATTCCTGTTACTAGTTCGCCCTCTGTTTTCCACATTCAATGCTGAGCTCGTCGATGTTTCACCAGAATCAATTCTTCGAACTTCCTCGGCTAGAATTCGATCCCTCACATCAGTAAATACTAACTTTGAGCTTCCAATTGAATTACTGACTGCTGCTCTCATAGGCTCCCAACTATTTGGTAAAGATGCCAGTAAAATTAGGGCACGTACCTCATCCCCAAAGTCGATCTCTACAGAATTCAACTGATTTACCACTGTATTAAATTCGTTCAGATGAGCTGCTACAGAAGTGCCTTCAGCCATTTTCAGATTGAACAATTTCTTCATCAGATGCACCTTATTATTTGCAGATGGTTTCTCGTACATATCAGATAACGCTTTCATTAATCCTGCGGTGCTCTTTTCCTTTGCAACGTTGTGAGCAACGCTTTTGGTTAGCGTCAATCGGATGACTCCCAAAACCTGTCTATCAAGAAGATTCCATTCAGCATCTTCCATTTTTTCCGGTTTCTCACTCAACGGAATATGAAGCTTCTTTCCATACAAGTAATCTTCAATCTGCATTCTCCAGAAAGCATAATCAGTCCCATCAAATTTACTAATGCCGTATGTACTGTCTTCACCTGTCATTTTATCAATACCTAGAATATCGACCTCAAATATTCCTGAATAATTCAATATTCAAATGCAACGATCCAAACCCAGCAAAATTTTCACCAAAAAATTTATCACCCTGCAAATCACAAAAATCCAATTTTTTTGATCAATCTCCAACCCAAAAAATTCAGAATTTATCAACCCAAAAATTTCCCCTGATTTTCAATCGGCTGGACTGTTTAATGGTGATTCGTCGGCGATCGGCGGACTGATTGGCGGCGAGCTTCCTCGGTTCGGAATGACCGACGGCTCGGGGGAGTTGGTCGACGTCGATCCTCTGTTCTGGATCGACGAACTGCAGACGACGGCGGTGCTGCTTCTGATCTGGAGCGCGAGACGGATTCTTCTCCTCTGAACAGATCGATCGGCGGCTTCTGTCTTCGGCGGCCGACGAGTGAGGCGAACCTTTTCTTCGCTTCGTTCGTCGGAGGCGCTTCTGTTCGTCGCTGGAGAGACGCAGATCACGGGCTTCGACTGGAGAAGATGAAGCTTGCGAGCAGATCTTCGGGCAGGGCAGCGACTTGGGCAGCAACAACAAAAAATTTTTCTTTTTCCAATTCTTTTTCCACAAATCAAATCACGAACTCGTTCCTCCTTCGATACTTTCGACAAATCAATTCCTGATTATCGAAACCACTTCAACTAGAATCTCTGATACCAGTTGTTGGGATTAGAGGGTGTTGAGATTAGACGCTCTAATCCGACTTGTATCGAAACGATTGATCAAAGAAAACAGAAAATAGAAAACACACAGTTTATAGTGGTTCACTCTCAGTTTGAGAGCTACATCCACTGGCCGCCAACAGATTTCACTATGATCAAATCAGAGTTACAGAAATTGTTTCTTGGTTTTGCCTCACCCTCGTTGTTTCTCTCTGAACACTCAACACACAACCTCCAAAACCCTAATTACATATTTATATACCTAAAGAAATAGGGTTATGAAAACATGGTGAATTTACCAAAATACCCTAAGCAACAAATTAGACTCCATAACTCAACAATCATTTCATATGTCTAACATTCTTGACACTGGGCTAGATTGGCACACTCTCTGTACTCATTGCTCTCTGTGACCTGGGTTTGAACCCAGAGGCATTAGCTCGCTGCAGTTGTTAAAGAACTTCGAAAAGAACCCTCTTCTTTGCCCACTGCTACTGCTCCTCCATCATTAGTTCCTTAGCAAGTTTGTTCCATTTGCTTCTTCTTCTTCTTCTTAATTATAATTGTTGTTCAGCATTGATGCTGTGCTGATGAATTTTATTTTATTATTCGTATTGACCTTCTTTGATTGACTGTAGGGGCATTTATACACCATGACTTCCGTTGTTACCTATAAAATATTGCATAATGACTTCCTTTCTTGAGTTTCTTATTTGGAATATTCTTCATGGTCTAATGGATTTTTTTCTCAGCCTAATCCGAAATGTGAAATTCTTTCTTGTACGTGCTATACTTATTCCCATAAGTTCCATTTCAGCCTTTCTTTGTGGACATCTAAAAGTTGAACTTGCATGCATATTTTCATGACTGAATTAAAGAATGTAGTGTGCATGACAAGAGTAGCAACTATATCTTTAGTCTATATAGCAACTATATCTATTTAATGCCAGGGAAAATGGATTATTGTTTGACAGTCCACTACATTTTGGAGAGATTACTTCATTTGAAGAAGATATTACATTGAGAAAACTCCGATGACTGATTTAATAAAGTTTAAAATTTTAAGAGTATTATGATCCTACTTTCTTAAAGTTTTTCTCTAAAAGTTGCAGGTTCTATCCTTAAACTTACTGTTGTGATTTCTGTAAATAGAGGTGGGTAAATCGGTTCTCGATTCCGGTTTCGAATCTCTTGGAACTAAGCATTCGGTTATTAGTTCCAAGAGTAAGGAATTGGAACCGGAACCGCAAGGAATTGAAACTGGACCCAGAACTGGAATCGGAGCCGAGTCTCGGTTCCAGTTCGGTTCTGTTTGGTTCCGGTTTCGAAGAGATCAAATTCCAGAATGGTTAGAGGAAAATGATTTGTATTCGTTTTCCCTGGTAGCCACATGCATCATGAGATCATTTAAGTTAGGTAATTTCTCTAAACAACAGTCAACAAGTGAGATTGAATTCTAGTCTTGTTCGAATTTCTCCAGGATTTAGTGGTTCCTCAATGGCCTCTCCATTGGAGGAGAGTCTATCATGTATGCCAAATCTGACATTCTGTTTGTATCCTGAAAAATCAAAGAGTCACGGGTGATTTTTTAAACATCATAAATCACTTCATCAGTTCTAAGCTGAAAAATCAGTTCATCAGTTCTAAATTGTTCACTAGAAATCAATTCATCAGCTTATCAATTCTAATTTATTATATATACCAGAAAATGGTTTTGTTTCTTTGATTGTGGTCATAGTTCACAGTACAATTTGTAATAACTTAAACTAAGACATGCCTAGAGCCAGTAGAATATAAGTTTAGAAAACAAGGGAAACCAATTGCAGAATACATAATAAAAATTGAAGTAAAAAAATATAAACATATGAATATGGTGGTAAACAGAAGAGCACACAGTATAACACAACAATTTTAAGGACTTATAAATTAGAGGCTTGAGCAGAATTATTAACAATTTGAACAAATGTTCAAAACATTGCTTAACCACTTTGATTGCGACATATTTTACAAACTACATTCATTCTGCAACATTACACCACGACAAAGCCCTAATGACTCCATTACTATAAAAAGAGAGTCCATAAAGTTGGAAACATCACTTGCTAAAATCTCACCTAGATCGACTAAAATAGATTAAAGCATAAACTAAACAAAGTCATTTGGAATAAAAAAAAAAAGAAAAATAAGGCACAAAGATGAACTAAAAACATCACAGCACGACAACTTAAAGTCATATTAAAACCATGGTAGAGAGCAAAATAGGACATGATAGTAAATAAGATAAGAAGGAAAGATATACCCAGTGTTAGGAAGAACACTACGCGAATAAGACTATCAAAGCAGAATCGCAAACCCTACTAAATCAAAGCAGTGGTCGGGTCAAAAACATAAATAAAAAATAGAAGCAACTCCTAAATCAAAGTCTCAGTCAGAATCGCAAACCTTAAATCCAATGATTTTTAATCAGACGTACCCTCAAAATCAAGGGAGCAAGGTCAGAAGCAATGATTTCGCTGGTTCGTCTTCGCGTATTCACCTTCGCAATCGTAGGTTCGCCTTCGGGAACGCAAAATTGCAAGTTCTTGCCTCTCGGTTCCAGGTTCTAGCTGCCCACCCTGTCTCCCTGTTTGTTTTACTTTTTAAAACAACTCGGTTCTCGGTTCCACAAATCAAGAACCGAGAACCAAACTGAACCTGTTATAAATTTGGGAACCAAGAACCGGAACCGACCCGAAACCAAGTTTCAATTTCAGGTCAGTTCTGTTCTTGCCCACCCCTATCTGTAAAATAGCAGTAATATAACAGATTAAAGAACAACAAACCACACAAATTCCACACTAAATTTCACACAAAACAACAATAGAACATAAAAGGTCTGCAATCCCTTCCCAACAATTCTTTCTTCCCAAATGTTTTTTCATAACTGCTCTTCCTAATTTCCCTTTCCTTTTATTCTTTAAACAACCATACATATTACTAAAACACCATTACATAACTACTACAATATTTCTATTTATGCATTACACTTGTTATACAAGTAGTGACTAGGAGGAGTCTCCCTTCTAACATTGCCCCTCGTCCACTCAAACACTTTGTTCTCAAAGTGAAAAGTAGGGAATTGATGTTAAATAGTAATAAAAGATTTTCATGTAACATCTTTTGTAGGCAGGCTTTTCTATTTAATTAAGACTTCTAAGAGCTCTTGACCACCTATTGCTATTTGATGCACATCGAGTACATTGAGTTGTTTAACCAAAAGCTCTAAATCAGATGATAATCGAGATGGAATATCAATAGAAGTAATGGAGGCTCCAATGACTTTTTTTAAGTTGATAGACATGAAATACAGGATGAATACTTGTAGTGGAAGGAAGAGTAAGCCGATAAGCCACCTGACCAATCTTCGCCTCAATAGGGTAAGGTCCATAGAAACGATGATGTAATTTTTCATTTTGTCTCTTAGCCACTGACTTATGGCAATAATGTTGTAATTTTAGATATACTGAATCGCCAATGTCAAAATGAACATTTCGTCGTTTAGAGTCAGCTGAAGCTTTCATTAAAACTTGCACTTTATTCAATTGTAACTTCAATTCATCAAGGATCCCATCACGCTCTGCTAATAGTTGTTTGACAGAGGCCACATGTGTAGAACTCATTCCATAACAGACCAATGGAGGAGGTGATTGACCTTATACAATTTTAAAAGGTGTAGTTTGTGTAGCCGTATGAAATGAAGTGTTATACCAATATTCTGACCAAGAAAGCCAACAACGTCAGCATTAAGGTTGAGTATGCACAAAGCAGTGAAGATAAGTTTCTAAACATCGGTTGACCACTTTGGTTTGGCCATCGGATTAAGGGTGATAGCTCTATTGTGTTGCAAAGATGTACCTCGTGCTTTAAAGAGTTCCCATAAAAAATAACTCATAAAAATCTTATCTCGATCTGAAACAATGGAAGAAGAAATGCCATGGAGACGTATAATTTCTGTAACAAATACGTTGGCTATTGTTGTTGCTGTAAATGGATGGCGTAGAGGTAAAAGATGTGTGTACTTCCTGAGTCAATCTACAACCACAAAAATAGTATCATAGCCTTCAGAATGAGGTAACTCTTCAATAAAGTCCATTGAAATATCTTCCTACACTTGATTCAGAATTGAAAGAGGTTGCAAAAGACCTGCCGGAGATATGGCTAAATATTTCGTTTGCTGACAAGTTTGGCAAGATGATACAAAATCATGAACATCTCTATGCATACCCAACCAAAAGAATTCAGCAGATAAACGTTGAAAAGTTTTAGTTATTCCTGCATGTCCGCCTGCCGAACCACCATGAAATTCTTGTATTAAAAAAAGAATTAAAAGTGAACCTTTAACAAGCACCACACGATTGTTGTAAAACAAATAATTACCAATTAGATGATAATCATTGGGATAATAGAACTTTTGGAGGATTTTTTCCTTAATAGAACACATATGGAGACTTTTATCAATTTCGTCATCAATCTGGTCCCAAGGAAGAGGCACCATAGATGCTGTAATTCCCATAAAAGTCACATCAAGATGGCGCGATAGGGCATCGACAACTTTATTTTCGAAGCCTGGTCAATATTGGATTTCAAAATCATATCCAAGGAGTTTAATGATCCATTTTTTATGCTCTGGATTAATAACTCATTGTGCCAACAAAAATTTAAGACTCCGTTGATCCGTACGAACCACAAATTGTTTTCCCAAAATGTAAGGTCGTCATTTTTTTACAGCAAACACAATTGCCATTAGTTCCCGTTCATAGATAGATTTTTGTTGGACCCGAGGAGATAGAACATGGCTATAAAAAGCAATGAGCCAATGTTCTTGCATTAATACAGCCCCCAATCCATGTCCGGATGCATCGGTTTCAATAATGAAAGGCTTTGTTGTAACATCCCGTATTTTTAAAATACGTAAAATTTAAAACTTTCTTTCCATAAAAACATCAGGGTTTTTTTCCTTCATAAAACCCGATCGCTAACACCAAATCGCTAAAACTCGATCATTTTACTTTCACTTTTCTCAATTTTATTTCATCTTTATCAATTTACGCTCAAAAGCCATAACATTCTTTGAATAAAATGCAGCGAAATAAAAACAACATTAAGAATAAGAAATAAGTTACAAAACTCTTTTTCAAATACTTTTTTTTTTCATTTTCTAGCCCAGCCAGCCACAAGATCCACCCGTGCAAATCATTCATCAACTGTCCTTAACCTGCTCATCTGTTGCTCGTTCGTACCTACATCACAAGACCTAAACTAATGAGTCTAACGTTCAGTAAGTGATAAAATGAAGTGCAAATGATATGCATGATCATACAATGCAATTTAGGCCAAGAGTGTATACATGACAAACACCGTGGGACCATGAGTAACCCGATCAATCCACAAAGGAGCAATATATATATCAATGGGTTACTCAGGCCGTATACACTTCTTTGTTACGAGAACGTTGGGGATTTCAGAACAGGAAACAATGAACCCTTGTATCCCATGTCGCTAACCTATTTTCTTTCTAATCCATCCAACATGGATCTATATGACAATGGGACGTCATTAACTTCCCGAACCCCCACATGCCTATTTACATAGATTATTATGTCATCCAATATGCACGTGGATTCATACAATCCTATATGCAATAAATGTCTAATAAACACATTATTAAAAGAACCTAAATCTAGTAAACACACAACACACAATCCTAATTCTTGCAATGTAGGGTCCGAAGACCAAAACACAATCCATATCAACTTACCTAGCGTCTATAACACGTTTCTATTTCTTTTCTCTTCTTCGTACCTTCAAAACCATATAAATCACGTCAATCTTACTAACACTTTCACTATCTGAACATGGACAACGGAATAGAAATCCTCACAATGTTGCTCATTCCATCAATGTGACAGGAGAAAGTAACTTTACAAAACCGAATAGTATTTTATCATAAATCCAGATTTCCCAAATCAGAGTAGAGAACCAGTTAATGCGCTTACGTTAATACGAAATGACCAAGTGAATGCTTTATAAAGCCATCTTCATATATCCTTAAACATTCAAGACAACCCAACAATAATTAAGCCTTTGCACTTACAACCCAACAATACAATGAACATGTCATTCTATAATTAAACCTTACTACCTTACCATTCTCGTGCCAAAGCCAAACATAAAGTCCCAACAATAATTACAAAGGCTCAACTATTTAACAGTCTCTAATAGCCACAACTCAAGGAATAATAGTTACCAGACATCCAAAACTATGACAACCCAGTATCCTTAATATTTCCACTTAACATACTTTAAACCAATATCAAACAGAGAATTACCTCGTTATCTGAAGCATGCCCAGCACATCTCAACACAACCATTAGAAACTGTCATCAGTTCGATCATCCTCCTCCAACAAGCTCTTTGTCCATTGGCCATTATACAATTTGCAACGGCACACCGCCAAGAAACAAGACAATTCGTTACAACCCAAAATCACAATTAAAATAATAGATTATCCAACAAAATTAGTCAACAGAGTATGTCAACACCTTCAACATCCAATAACCCATTCACCAACTAGAT
The DNA here is from genome assembly GCA_022433065.1 of Begonia loranthoides. Taxonomy (NCBI): domain Eukaryota; kingdom Viridiplantae; phylum Streptophyta; class Magnoliopsida; order Cucurbitales; family Begoniaceae; genus Begonia; species Begonia loranthoides. The sequence goes on along the minus strand of CM039476.1, from coordinate 14,298,589 downwards.
CCATTAACCAATACAATACCAATTAAGGAGACAGTGACCTCTTTTTCAATTTCAGAGTCTAAATTCACATGAACTAATTTCCACAACCAAAATCATCATCCAAACAACAAAGGAAGATGATGCGAACCTAGGGTATACGAACCCTAGACCCAACAACTTTTGCGGAATTAGACGGATCGTCTCACCATTTCAAGATGAAAGGGTTGGAACTACGACCCTAGCCAAACCTGTCGACTAGAACCGGAGTATTCTGAAGAGGAGCTTGACCTTAACCAAACCTGTCGGCTAGAACCAAAGCTATCAAAAGGTTCGATCTTTCAAGAATCCACTTGAAGAGATCAAGTTCTTCGCAAAGAACTCAAGAGAAGAAAATCTCCCAAAAAGCAAAAGCTCTCAATTTAATTTGTCAAAAGGTTTTCAACAATTGTTCCCTAAAGTGCTTTTATAAGCTAAACATAAAGTAGATCTAATGCTAAGATAAACTAGGATAAAATCAATTCAAACGTAATTTAAAAAAATAACTTAAAAGAAGATAAGATCTAACTAATTAATAGCATGTGCACGGCATGTGCTCAGTAACTAATTAATGGCGTGTGTTTGTCATGTGCTCAGCATGTGCTGTTGAGGGCTCCCATTGGGCTTTTTGGATCAAAATCAATTCTTTGCATTCTTTCAATCTTATCTTGTAAGAACTCCTTGGGCCACAACATAAATTCGTCTTCATATTGATTTGGGCCTCGAATCCGGGTAAGTGAATCGGAATTCTTAAACATAATCGTAGGTCTCTTTTCGTGACCTTTTTGGTATAGCAAACAAACTCCAAATTTAACGAATCAGCCCATTCTGGAAACCTTGGGATGTCACCTACAATCTTTATGAAGACCACTTTCCCATATAAAATGCTTAAGGTTGTCGAAACAGCCAAATAGTACTCAAGGTTCGGATCAACGATTTTGCATTTTACCATAAGTCTCTCAATCTTTTGCTTGATTTTCCATATATGCTTCATCTTGAAGAATACTATAAAATATTTGAATGATAGATGCATATAATTCATCATCTTTCTCCTTTGAATCTTTTGTTGGATTTCTTCCTCAAAAAGTTGAAGTCTTTCATTCATCTTCTTTATCCTTACTCTAGTCTTTCGACCTCCAATACCTCCTAATGAATCATTGTCTTTGTAGGTTTTCTGGATCACATCAGAAGAATTGCAATTTACCCGAAAATAACAGAGCAGCAGCCAAAGAAGGCACAATAACACTCACAGACATTTTTGTTTATCAACAGAGGCTATGATTCCAATATTCACTAACCCTTTTTCCAACAATACCAACGATACTCACAGATTTCCCAAGTCTTAACAGCGTATCACATACTACACAACTCATAAAACTCAATTTAAGAGTGAAGAAAACCACTCGCCAGCCAATACCCGAGAGAACCACAAAACAGGATGTTCATTTCCTTCTTCTACTTGTCAGCAATTCTCACTTCCTACCATCCTCTCTTGTCTATGCTCTCGGCTTCATAGAGATCACACCCGAGAAAACAAAACACCCAGAACTCGCTGCATTCCTTTATAGCCAGAACCAGAGACGTACACCGATGGACAAGCAAAGGATGGAGGTCCACTAACTTGAAGATACTTCCTCACCGTCTGAACGTGTCGCCAGCTGAAGGAGTCAAAGACAAAGTCAAAGACGGAAGAGAGAAGCATCAGATTTAAATGGGTTTTTCGGCCAATTTTGCCCTTTCGGACGCGATGCATCGTCCGCATCGTCCGAAACCAGTTTTTGGACGAGAAAATGCGTCCCCAGTCCTTCGTCCATACCGTCCAAAATGCATATTCAGACGCCATTTAGTGCCCGCATGAGTCGTCCACAATCATCCGAATGTGTCCAGACTTATGACAGATTCATTCAAACGCCATTTTATCTCGTCCGCTACTGTCTAAAAGTTTCAAGAATTAAACAGATTCATTTGGACGCCATTTTGTCTTGTCCGCAGTTGTCCGCAACGTCCGAATGTTCCCAGAAAATAGACAGATTCAAAACGGATGACTCTGCTGTCGTCCGCAGCGTTGACACCGTGACAGTTTAAGAGTTGAGGACACCAAATATCATCCCAAAGTCCATTTTATGTGTTTTTCTTTAACTTTTTATCTTAAATTTCATTGGCCACATTAGCACAACGCTATGCATGGATTATACAAGCTTTTTCTTTTTCCGGGACATTACATTTGTAAAATCTGGAAGTGCTAATACAAGTATCGTGGTCATTGCTTGTTAGAGTTGTCGAAATGCAGTTTCAACTCATAATGACCATAGAAATCTGGAAGTGCTAATACAGGTATCGTGGTCATTGCTTGTTGGAGTTGTCGAAATGCAGTTTCAACTTATAATGTCCATAGAAATTTGTCGTTCTTTAATAAATTCTTTAAAGGCTTTGCAATTTGATTATAATGTTCCACAAATTTGCGATAATATTTTGTAGGTCCCAAAAACCCTCAGAGCTCTTTCACATTTCTAGGTACTGGCCACTTAGTCATGGCTTCAATTTTGGTTTGATCAACTGAAACTTCCACACTGGAAATAATATGACCAAAATATTCGAGCTTTTCCTGAGCGAAGAAACATTTGGATTGATTTGCATATAATTGGTGTTCTTTGAGGACCTCCAAAACTTGTTGCAAATGAGTCAGATGTTCTTCCATCGAGCTACTATATACCAATATATTATCAAAGAAAACAAGCACAAACTTTATGGAGATATTTTTTGAAGACATCATTCTTAAGACCCTAAAAAGTAAACGGTGCATTGGTAAGGCCAAATAGCATCACTAAAAATTTGTAATGCCCCTCATGTGTTCTAAACGCCATTTTGTGAACATCTTCTTGTCGGACTCGAATTTGATGATACCCAGATTTGAGATCTAGTTTAGAAAAAACTAGAGATCCATGTAACTTGTTAAGAAATTTATCGATGATTGGAATTGAAACTTTATTAGCAACTGGGACCTTATTCAAAGATCGATAATCGATACAAAATCGCTAGCTACCATCTTTCGTCTTAACCAGTAATATTGGACTCAAAAAAGGACTATCACTAGGCTAAATGATTCCCGCCTTAATCATCTCGCCCACTAATTTTTCAATTTCATCCTATTGTATTTGAGGATATCAGTAAGGTCGAACATTGACTGGATTCGTCCCCTTCTGGAGTACATTGGCATGATCTTTGACTTGTTGTGGAGGTAGGCTAGTCAGTAAGGCGAAGACCATTGCAAACTGCTTGAGAAGATTTTGAAGTTCCAAACCGTCTGCCACACAAGAATCGATACGTGTTACTATCGACCCCAATTAAATTAGCAAACTTGTTCCGTCATAGATAAGTGCCTTAAGTAGTGTCTTGAAAGAAACTTGTGTTTTACATAAAGTCAGATCACCAAGCAATACCTTTTTTGTGCATCATATTCAAATTTCATACAAAGTTGTTTCTAGTTAGTTTGAATGTCCCCCAAAGTTGTCAACCATTGCATGCCCATGATCACATCAGAACTACCTAACTCCAATGGCAAGAAATCACCAACTATCTGCATTTCCTGTACCAATAACAACAAATCTCAACATATTTCATCACCTTTGACAGTAAATCCAGTACCCGTTATGAATCATCCATCATTTGATATTCTGGGGGTGACCTAATTGGATTTTCATTACAGCGTACAGATAAATCCTCCAATCTACCAAAAATTGTCGCTAGACTCTTCTTCAAACTATCAAGTTCTTCACTGACAGACTCCATTTCTTCATCCCCCACTGGTTCGTTCCTTGTCTGCAAAGGACCTTCACCCTTCCGGCTAGGCATGGAAGGTACGCTCCAATACCAATTTGTTATGATCTCTGTAAAATAGCAGTAATATAACAGATAACAGAACAACAAACCACACAAATTCCACACTAAATTTCACACAGAACAACATCAGAACATAAAGGGTCTGCAATCCCTTCCCAGCAATCCTTTCTTCCCAAATGTTTTTTTGTAACTGCTCTCTTTAACTTTTCTTTCCTTTTATTCTTTAAACAACCAATATATATTACTAAAACATTCTTACATAACTAATATAATATTTCTATTTATGCATTACGCCTGTTATATACAAGCAGTGAATAGGAGGAGTCTCTCTCCTAACACTTACCTGCATGATCACTTGAAGAATTAGTCCTGGCGCACTGAAGTTAGCCAGACAACCATGAAAAAGAAAAGAAAATTTTCATTGGGTATGTTTAATAGCTAACTTTTTTTTTTCATATTTCTTCAAGGTGACTATATTTCAAAGACATAATTTTATGATACATTTCAAGTTCATGCTTTTACTTCAAATATTGCACGTCAATTGTTACTGTCACACACATATAAGTGGATATGGATCATATGGTTTTATGTATCAATCCTAATTTTGGTAACAAATTGTGGAATAGATAAAAAATTGAAATTGATAAATTGTGATGGATTGAAAATGTCTCTTAAGGATATGTAAATTGTTGTGCTTGGTTACACACTTACACTTGAGAATATAATAATTATTGGAAGCATCTTTTTTACTTGGTAAAATATTTTTATTATACAATAGTTGTAAATATATAAAAATATGTCAAATAAGAAATGTCTTTCCGTTGAACGTCCCCAGAACCTTTGGATGCCTTTGGTCCATCCTGTTCGTCTGTTCTCATAACGGCCATGAAGCTTCGTCCGCTAGTGCGCCCTTCCTCCAATTTTGGACATTCATCCTCGTTGCAGAACGTTTGTTTCTTCATTTAGCAGGCACCATGGATGTTTGTCTCCTTGTGAATTAGTTTTGGGCATCCCTTATCATTGAAGGACATTCAAAGTTGATCCTTGGATGTCTGTTGGAGGTCCAGGAGACGTCTTTGATATTTTTTAAGCGGAAAACATGACTCCGGCGTTTGCCTCAGTGTTTTTTTTTTCATTGAAAACGTAATTGCGAAGTTTGCGTTTTTCATTTTCCATAATTTAAGATTTTAGTTTTACGCAAAATTTATTTAAAATTTGATTTGTGATTGATTTCAAATTATAAAATTAGTTTTGTTAATTTTCTTTTATTATATTAATATTTTTTTCTTATGTTTTGTGGGCCCCAAAAACGTGACATTTGGAATCAATCAATTTTTGCATGTGAATTTCAAGCAACATGTGTGGGTGGTACAGCATTTTCAATGACATCGACTCTTCTATTGCTTCATTTAGAATTTAGTGTGGACCAACTCACTAGCTTCCCCGTTGTCATAAACATTTTTCATTTGAAATTCTAAAAAAGTTTAAATATTTTGAAAAAAATACTTTGTAAAAATAATTTAGTGTTTTGAATATATTTTTAAAGATGTAATGAAGATTAGTAACGGGTTAAGAGGATGATCAATGACACACTGGTGGGACGGGACATAAGTAAGTGTTCCGACGAAGACAAAAACCATGAACTAGTAAATCCTAAACCCATAGTCATAGATATTAGAAGTTAGATACAATGAAATTCCCCAAAATAAGGTCCAAAAGCTCTAACATTTTGAAGATGTCCCTCTCAATCGGTCATCAAGTGGTCCTAGCATAGGGTAATGGCCCTACCCATGTGCTTATGTAAAGACATTTTGCCTCGACTAAAGCCCCTAATGCCTTCAACATATACATATAATAAAAGGTTCTCGAAGAGAAGAGAAGAGGTTTGTAGCCCTACTCTTTCTGTCCTCCCATCATGGCTTTTTAAAGACCTTCAAAAAGGAAACAGATGGACTAGACAACGACTTGAAGACTACCTGTGCCCACATGGATAGTGGCTAAAATATGTGTCGGTTTCTTGAGTTAGTATATGATTTGACTAGGGAATTTTTCACATTGTGACAATAACTGTTTTTGTGTGCTACTTCTAGCTTTAATTTTTGTGAGGGTAAACCTTAAATTTGCCATATCATGCTTCGTTTATTTATTTCTGTAAATGATTAATCGTTGTAGCGGAGACAATGACTTGGTAGAAGTGTCATTGTGACAATAATTTTTTTTATGTCATTATCGTCTGACTTTGTCGTTCTATCTTGCGATGTATCGTGCATTCGTTATTGTAAATGATTAATTTATTTTTAAGTAAATGGTTAATCTATTCATTCATTGTTGCAAATGGCAAAGACAATGACTTCAAGACTACCTTGGGTGAGAAAAGACAGATAGCGACTAAAAGTATGCATCGTTTTCCCGAGTTATTTTTCGTTGCTACGTTGTTCGTTCATTAACGTAAAAGATAAGTTTATAATAAGCAATTAACCAATGAATGAAATGCCATCAAATAATAGGCTACGACTAGTATTATTCTTTCGATAATAATCAGATAAGCGTAACATTAAGTTTACCCTTTAATTTTACACTTTAATTAATTAATTAAAAATAATTTATAAATAATTAACATAAAACATTAAACACACCAATTAATGAATATCACATTATCATAATTTAGATTACATGTTTGTCGGTGGCGAAGATATTATTATTCATCGGGTTTTTTCAATATTCTTACGCGTTCTTGACAAAAAAAAGATGTTAAATTTTACGCTAACACAAAAAGCTTAACATAAAACTTTTTCAATGACCACGTGAGAACCTCTTTTTAATATGTTTTTTTTTTTAATTTCTTAAAATAATAATAATAATTAAAAATGGGAGATTCCATAGCCACCTTTCTTTAGAGCGTAAATTATGGGTACCACCAACCAAAACATTAGTTAGTTAAAAAAATGATGATTAGAGACAAATTAAAGCTTAAAACTCACCAACCAAAAGCTCCCCCCTCCATTGTCTTTGCCCACAATTTAATTAATCACTCACTAAAACCTAACTCAACTAATCATTGTCTCTCTTTCTTTTTTCTTCATCTCATTAACTTTATATATATTATAATAATAATAATAATAATTTAATATTATTTATATTATTTTAAATTACCTTATCTCGTACGAATATATTTTTATAAGAGCGTCACGTTTGATATTAATGTTATTTTTTCGTATTGTTAGACTGTCAAATTATCCACTTTTTATGCTAGGATTATAGGTGACAAACGAGCCAGTCGAGCTGAGTTTGAAAAAATTAAACGAGCCTAACAAATTAAATGAACCGAGCCTAATGAGTCCACCCATTAAAAAATTTAATCCAGCTACCGAGCTCGCCAGCCAGCTCATTTGTCATCTCTAGTTAGGATTAGACCTATAATTTATTAAAAAAAATATAGATATTTTTCTCATATTTATTATAATTTTATTATTTAATTTCATATTTATGTTGAGTGAGTGGGTTTGGAAATAACTTTCTTGGGGTGATTTATAAAAATTTTGGAAATTTTTTTAATTTATTTTTTGAACATGGGATTTATCATTATAAGAATATGCCGAGCTCATGTTTATGATTTTTATTTATTTTTTGTATAAGCATGAAACAAATGTAAGCGCTAGTAAACTTGAATATAATACATGAAGTTAAGAGAAAAGAAACCTTGATAATTAACACTGTCGAGAGACCGAACGAATTTGAAATTTGGTTAAAAATCACAGAAAATAGTAAGAAATGGGTTAAAAGTATGTGATGAAATGAAAAATACGGTATATACGCATTGAATTTAGCGAATAAATTGGTGGAAAAATCTAAATTGCTAATGTCTAAAAGTAAGGTTTGATTTGTCAAAAAAAAAAATTTAAGTCTTTAACTTCTAAATGAGCATAAACGTTATGATTTAAATTGCAGTTTATAAAAAAAAATGTTTAAGATTCAAAGTATGTACGAATTGTTTTTTGCCCAAAAATTAAATTAAGCTTTGTAATTGTATTGTTTACAATTATGATTTACATTAAACATTTTGCATGCAAGTTATTAATTTTTTTAGTGAAAAAAAAAATCTTGAATTATGAGGTTAGTGATAAACTAACATTTAAACTATTTGTGTTAATAAATTAACCCTTAAACTATTATCGGTTAACAAATCAAGTAATCAACCCTTCTCGTCTATTTTGCAATTAAAATGAGTTTTAGGCACTCTTGTGGATACCAGCACGAGCACCCGTGTTTCCAACTAGAAGCTCACTCCCAAGACCTATTTCGACTCTTTTATTTTCGGGCGCCCGTTCAAACCCTGTGGACGTTTGGCGTTAGATGCCCACTCTTTAATACCAAAGGCCCGCAAATCGGGTATTTTTTTTAATAATTCATTATATAATAATTTTTTCTATTTTAATTATTCAACCAAATAATTATCTAAATAGAAAAATAATTAATATTCTCTTGAATCTTTTCTAAATAGTAAATGCAGCAAAAAAGAACACACTAAAGAAAGAATACTTTTTTAAATGGAAAGCTTGAGCATGCCATAACTAATCCAACATAATTAGACAAATATAAAAGAAAAAAGAGACATAAAATAAAATATATTAAAAATTATTTCATAATATATATAAGGGAAATTAACAAATCAATTATTGTACTTTGTTATTAATAATAAGTCAACCACTAACGTATTTTTACAGACAACTTAAACACTAGACTGTAAAAAATAGCCACTGTGAATATCGCTGTTAACTTTTTGAGAACTCGCACTAGAAAAAAGTTAATATACATGGAAAAACTGCAAGAACTCGTGATTTTAGAGACTTTCAGTAGAAAAAAGTTCATATCCATAGAGAATAGATTTGAGAAAATACTGTATAAGTTGATTTTAATTTTTTTTAATTTTATAATTTAGAAGATTTTGTAAAAGAATGTTAATATTTTAGATTTCAGATGAATTAGAATTGTTTTACTGTCTATGAGAGAATCACAGCTTGTTTGTGTTGTCTTTATTTTTCTACGAAGAAGACAATAAATTTTTTTTTATTGCAGACTTTCCTCTTGCGGAAAGACAACTTTTTTCTGTGAAACATTGTCTTTCTGCAGCAGAAAGTTGTCTTTCTTTTGTGGAAAATTATCTTTCTACATAGTAAAGTTGTCTTTCTTACTATTTAGAAAAGATTTGAAAGATATTAATTAATTTCTTGTTTGGATAATTATTTGATTGAATAATTAAATCAAAACAATCATTATATACTGAATTATTGAAAAAATATGTGATTTCCCGGGCATTTGGTATTTAAGTACGGGTGTCCATCGTAGATGTCTGCAGGGTTTAACCAGACTCTCTAAAATGAAAAAATCGAAATAGCTCTCTAGAGTGAGCTTTTGGTTGGTAACACGAGTGCATGTGCCAAACGTCCGCGAGTTCAGGTGGGCGCCCATAACTTATTTTAACCGAAAAGAAGACGGGAAGAGTTGATTTATTTGTGGATGATTGTTTAAGCGTTGATTTGTTAACAAAAATAATTTAAAGTTGGGAAAATAACAAATTAACTATCGTACTTTATGATAGATGACACAACTACTAAAATATTTTTGCTAACAACTGAACCACTGAATATATGAGAAATCTCTGCTGCAAAAATTGCCGTTAACTTTTTGAAAATGGCACTTGAAAAGAATAAATATCTATGAAAAAAATGAAAAAAACTCGTGATTTTAGAATATATTTTTAATAGAAAAAAGTTAATATTCATGAAGAACGCATTTAAAAGATTTCAAATTTTGTAAAATAATGGATTTAGAAGATTTCAGATTTCATAATTTAGAAGATTTTGTAAAAGAATGTTAATATTTTAGTTTTCAGATGATTTAGAACTTTTTTACAGTCCATGGGAAATCACAATTTTTCTGTGTTTTTCTATGAAGAAAACGATTTTTTTTTTGCAGACGTTCCTCTATGGATCAACGACATTTCTCTTCAGATCGACAATATTTTTGAATTATATTTCAATGATTCACGTTCTGCAGCAGAAAGACAACGTTCTGCTGAGAAACGACAACGTTCTGTTGCGGAATGACAATGCTATTTAACGAAAAACGTAATCGCGGTGTTTACTCCATCAATTTCTCATGGTTTAGTGGTTAAATTATTAACAAAAATACTTTAATGATTACTTTATTATTGATCATAAAATTCGATGGTTAACTTGTTATTTTTCCTTTAAAGTTTTATTTGTTAATTATTATTTTTTTGGTTTATGATTGGAGTCGAGGAGAGGACTGTTTTGGAAATATAATTTGACTAACGACCCTGTCCAGATAAACAATTTCTCACAAATGAAGTTAGAGACCCAACCGCAGTACTTCACGCGCCAATGTTCGTTTTTGGGCACGACATGTAAAGGTGGTCGTGGACCAGCACGTGGGATTAGAAGCCTTTCTCTTTATTTATTTAGATAAATAACAAATCAATCATCGTGATTTAAGATCAATGATAAGTCAACCATTATGAAATTTTTTTTAACAAGTTAACCACTCACGTATGTTAAAATGATAAATCTAACATCAAGTAGACATTTACCATTAAAAAGCTGGATGTCAACGTCCAAACGCCAAAACGCCCCGCTTCGCTCCGACGTTCTGAATTCAGAACGCCCAATGCGGGGCGTTCTGATTTTCTAAAAAATTCAGAATGCTCAACGCGGGGCGTTCTGAATCATTGTGGTGTTTGGTATGAACACATCGCGAAAATAGCGGTGTCTGATGCGAAAATTAAAACCAAAATTTTTTTTTGCACCAGACGCCGCACCAAAGAGTTTATTGAGAGAGGGAGGGAGGGAGAGAGAGAGAGAGAGGAGACGCCGCACAATTTGTGCATCGTCTCAGTGTGTGAGACGTCGCACAATTGTGCGGCTTCTCAATTTGTGAGACGCCACACAATTGTGCGGTGTCTAGAGAGAGAAAGAGGCCGCACAATTATTGTGCGGTGTCTCAAAAGAAAGAGAGAGAGAGGGGGGAGGGAGGGCGAGAGAAAGAGAGAGAGAGAGCCCTCTCTCTCTCTTTTGGGAGGCTGCACAATAATTGTCCCGCCTCTCTCTCTCTCTTTTGCGGCGTCACACAAACTGAGAAGCCGCACAATTGTGCAGCATCTCTCTCTCTCTGCAGACGCCGCACAATTGTGCGGCGTCTCACACACTGAGAAGCCGCAAAATTGTGGGGCGTCTCACAAACTGAGAAGCTGCACAATTGTGCGGCGTCTCACACACTGAGACGCCGCACAATTGTGCGACGTCTCCTCTCTCTCTTTCTCTCTCCCTCCCTCCCTCAATAAACTCTTTGGTGCGGCGTCAGGTGCAAAATTTTTTTTTAATCTTCGCACCAGACACCGCTATATTCGTGATGTGTTGGCATCAGACACGACAACGATTCAGAACGCCCCTCGTTGGGTGTTCTGAATTCTTCAGAAAATTAGAACGTCCCACGTTGGGCGTTCTGAATTCAGAACGTTGGAGCGGAGTGGGGCGTTTCGGCATTTGGACGTTGACATCTAGCTTTTTAACGGTAAACGTCTACGTGATGTTGGATTTGTCATTTTAACATACGTGAGTGGTTAACTTGTTAAAAAAAATTTCACAGTGGTTGATATGTCATTGACCTTAAACCACCATGGTTGATTTGTCATTTACCCTATTTATTTTGTTTTATTTTGGGAAATTAACACTATAGACCCTATAGTTTACTATCAATGACAAATCAAATCACGAAGAAAATTTGAGGACAATTAAAACCTTGAACTATAAAAAAAAGAAAGCCGGCGGCCTCACAGTCACGTTTATTGTCCAAATTCGTCGATGTTAACGCCTTGGTTTCATTAACTCCAAAGACCATCAAATGGAGCTGAAGGACGTCAATTATCGAGGGACAAGGGATGTCGCTCCTGCCTGATAATTGAAGTCATTTGTCAATTATTGGGGGGACGTCCCTTGAATACAAACGAATGTCCCTCGACCAAAGATGAACTTCCGTTTCCGACTGAACGACGTAGTCTTAAGTCGATAGACGTCCGTTGTGAGGCTAGCGACATCCGTCATGGGCAGAACGACGTAGTCTCAAGTTGAGGGAATTCTGTTTCTGGCCTAGGGCGTTCAATATGTGTCGAGAGATGCCCGTTGTGGACGAGGGACGTCTATCTTATGAGAGAATCTATGATTTAAAAAATGCGGGTGCCTTGCACGTGATTCTTCATCTTCGAGTCCATCTTGGCTGTAAATTCCCATCGAAGGACGTCCCTTCCTCGATCCAACGACGATCGTCTCTCGTCCGTAGCACAGATTGTGAGATGGCTTGGAGTCCATCCTATCCATCAATTCCGATCGAGGGCATCCCTCCCTCGATCCAATGGCGATCATTCCTCGTCTGCGGCGTAGATTGCGGGATGGCTTGTAATCCATCCTATCCATCAATTTCGATCAAGGGATGTCCCTCCCTCGATCCAACGGTGATCGTCCCTCGTCCTCGGTGAAGATTGCGGGATGGCTTGAAGTCAATCATGTCTGTCAATTCTGATTGAGGGACATCTCTCCCTCAATCCAATGCCGATCATCCCTCGTCTGCGGCGCAGATTGTGGGATGCATTAGCCTAGGACATCCCTCGTCGTTGCAGGGCATCAGTTGTTGCTGCCTTGGACGTTTTCGTTCGACGATTCTTGATATTAACGAAACCACGACGTTAACATCGACGAATTTGGATAGAAAATGTGACTGCGAGGTTGCTGACGTTCTTTTTCCATAATTTAAAATTTTAGTTATGCACAAAATTTCGTCAATATTTTACTTATCATTAATAGAAAATTATAGGGTCTACCGTGTTAATTTTCTTTTTATATATATTTTTTTGTAACAGCTTTTGCTCCAACTCTTCTTGCAGTAATAGCGACAATCATTGTGTCACAGCCAGCATAAATTCTTCCTCCCACCATGATCCCGGCAAGGTATTTGACACCCAGTGAAGAGAGAGGGCTTAGAGAGAGAAAGAGACTTGCTTTGCTTTTGTCTCTCCTTTTCCTCTTCCAATTCTCTTCTTAGATTCTTCATCTTCTTCTTCGTCTTCTTCTTCCTTGTCTGTCACTTGTTTGTTTTGTGTATTCTTAACCTGTTGAGAAGAAGCTGATAGAGCTGGGATCGGCATTTGCGTATGAGGAGGAATAGTTGGTGAGACATTTGTTGGAGTAAAGTTCACGAGTTCTTCTTTTTCCTACTTTCTTTGCTGCGTTCTACTGTTTTCTTTCGAGTTTTAGATTTTCTTAAGGTGGTTCTTGTTACTCTAGATTTTCTTACTGGGTACGAGAGTCAATTATGCGTTCTTCACTATTCTTGCAGTGAGTTTATTTCTCATTTTTGCGATCAAGAAACAATATGATAGGATCGTCTCTTTTGGTCGTGTTTATCGAACTTTTTAAACTTCTTGCCGTAGTTGAAGTTTATGGAACGTGGTTGCGTAGTGCTCAGAGCTGCTGGAAGTAAAAACTAGTTCTTCTGGATAATGTTGTTTCCTGGAAATCACTATTCTTTCGTGAATATGATGAACGCTTTTTCTGGTTATTCTTCCGTCTTTTAATTGATTGTTTCTAGCATTCCTTTCAATAAGAGATTGCTGATTTCTGTGTGGTTTCACCTTCTCCTGCCTTTTTCAAGAGATTCTAGCCCGTACCAATGACGAAGATAAGTCCTGAATTGGAAGAAAATGTGCAAAAAGATCCAGTCCTGTATGTTTCTGCGGATGTTAGCTTTGCTTTTAACCGGTTTCCAACACATAAACTAGGAGCTGATAATCAGGTTTTGGAAGAGCCTGAGAAGGACAAACAAGGCCCATCCCTGAAGGAGGTTGTTGAACAAGAAACTACCCAATTGTCTCAGCAGCATAAGCGACTCTCAGTTCGTGATCTCGCCACTAAATTCGACAAAAACTTGGCGGCTGCTAAGCTATCTGATGAGGTTCATACTAAATCTGTTAATCCACCATTTAATCTCATTATTCAATGATTTCCTCCATATACATAAACCTATAAATTTAGCCAATCAAGCATTCCACTCTAAGTTATGTAAGAATAAGTTGTCTAGTTCTCGGCCTTACAATTTCTCATGGATTTTACTTATTGCAATTTTTTTGCTATTCAGTCTAAGCTTAGAGAAGTGGCTTCTTTGGATGGACATGTTCTCTTGAAGAAACTTAGAGATGCATTAGAATCGTTGAAAGGCCGGTTGTCAGGAAAGAATAAGGAGGATGTTATAAAAGCCATATCAATGGTTTGTTTCGGGTCTTTTACTATTTGCTTCAATTTCTTTCCTAAACATCTAATTGTTCCATGGTGGTCTCACATCGACAAACACCAATTCCAATTAGGAATTGAGCATATATACATGTTTCCTCATTTATATTGGGGGAAAGCTAAAGATGACAAACCTTTTTTCTGTAAATTTCCCGTAATTTTCGTATTCTTAATTGGTTTATACTCTGCTTATCATGACTCTGCTTGATTGTAACTCATTCATCCAGGTGGAAGGTTTAGCAGTTAAGTTGACTCAAAAGGAAGGAGAATTAATTCAAGAAAAATTTGAAGTGAAAAAGCTAGCAAACTTTCTCAAACAGGTTGCTGAAGTTATACAAGCTTTCAACTTTCTCATTTTCTCATAAAATAACTATATATGGTGACTTTTTACATGCCATGGATGTGATTAATTAAAAAATCTACTCACTCGGACTTTTTGAATTATACTTGCCTGAGTTTATCGGTGGGAGCTGTTCTTGATTAAATTTTTTCGACGAACCTAATTTTAAATCTCAACTGTCAAGCTGTATTGTTTAAAGAGTAATACTAGGTTCATTCTCTCATTTTATACCGAAAGTTTACCTCTGTCATGGTTCTTATTAGTTGGCGCAATTAATTTCTTATTTTAATTTATTTTAATCATTAAACTAGTTGTTGATGGACACATAAACGAAGATAAACTTAGAAGATGAACCTAGCATTACCCGTGTTAGCTACATTTCAAAAGAAGAGAGTTATCATGAGTTATGCTTCCGTGTTGGGTGGATAAAACTTTCAGGATTGTATATAAGGTTCGTCGTTGTGCTTGTAGCTTGAATGGGCTCTGCCTGGAGATGTTTCGTCAATGATTCTCTAATCTAATAGGACCAGGTCTGATAAATGGTTTTCCCTTCATGGTTGTTTCATGTACTGATGACTAGTATAGTTTTATGCCATCTTTGACTTTGTATAAAAGCCATTTTCTCCTTGTGACCTAAACTTTTATGCCCTTTCACCTGTCGTTCTATTATTTTACTTTCAAAGCTAATTACTTTTTTAATCATTTGGCTACCAGTCTTGAGTAAGTCATCTTGAACTTTTTAACTTCTGCATGCTGAAATTTCAATTTTGCTTTTATGGTATTGTAGTTTTAAGTCAAGTATTTTCTATATGCAGGCTTCTGAAGATGCGAAAAAGTTGGTTAGCCAAGAGAGATCTTTTGCTTGTGCTGAAATCGAAAGTGCTCGGGCAGTAATTCTGAGAATTGGAGAGGCCTTTGAGGAACAAGAACAAAATCCCCAAGCTTCAAAGAAGCAGGTTCTTATATAATCATGTTTATCCGAATGAATAATTTTCCATGGCCAGCATATTTTTGAGACAATGTTATGTTATTTTGTGTCATTTATATTAGTCTTGTTTTTTGTATTAAACACGAAAAATTGCAAAAAATTCGAAGAACAACGGCTAGTTTTACGAGTTCATATCTTCTCGTGTTTGTCTTACAGATACTTTAGAACTAGAATGGTGTCTCCAATGATTTAATTACGAAATGTTGCTAGCTCCATTTGATTTTTGTTGTCCAAAATAATGACTTAACCAAGATAATCTCTTAAAGTCATCTGATTTTTACTTGTATTTCTTCATTTTGTGTTTGGATCTTCAGGATGTGGAAGGACTAATAGAGGAGGTCCAAGAAGCTCGAAGAATTAAGTTGTTGCATCAGCCGACCAAGGTGCTCTAAGAACTCCTAAAGATTTACACCATGTTAAAAGAGTAGCTATAAGAAACTTCATGTTTTTGTGGTATCCCATTTCTAAAGGAATCTAGTCATATTATTGGCAGTACTCCCAAAATTATGGGCGACAACAAGTTGTGGAACAAGATACCTTTGATGCAAATTTTCTTAATAGTGTGTGACATATCATCAATATTGATACCTTTATAGGTGATAGACATGGAACATGAGGTTCGTGCACTAAGAACTCAGATTCAAGAGAAATCTGCAGTCTCCATGAAGCTACGAAAAGAGGTACATAAAAATGTTTAGCAGCTATACTTGCTTAAAAAGCCTACAGATTTTTATCTTTTGGCTGGATGAATTAATGGAAGTAGTTGATTTACTGATGAAAAATGGCCATAAAAGAAATTAAAATAGTTTTCTGCATAGACTTTCATCACTACAGGGTCACCATAATTTGAAAGCTGAGCTACAGTTTGGCCTTTATAAGTTTAATGCTCATTTGAGGCTTAGTGTCACTATATTAGTCCTAGGCCCTTGTATGATTATTTGTTTTTTCTTACTATTGTTATAGACGATAAATTTTACGGTAAACATTGGCATTCGGGATGGAGAATTCTTTTCTGTTCCTGGTTTTTTTTTTTTATTTATGATTGTTTGCATTGTTTAGCTCTGCCTTCTATGTCATTTTCATTTCCAAATAATCAATTCAAGAACACCATCTTGGTGAAGCTGTACTATACTCTAACTCTTGTGTTAACTTTTCCAGCTAAATATGAGCAAAAGAGCCAAAGAAAACAAATTCCAGTTGTATGTCTTAGAAGGTTCTGAATCTCTTGGTTCGTGTATACAAATTCGGCCTCGCTCAGATATGGCTCCACATCTCTCGAAATACTCGATTCAATGGTATCGCGTGTCATCCGAAGGTAGCTGGATGGAAGTCATTTCAGGTACAAATACTTGCTATAAGTAGTAATCACCTTACTCAAAGCAGATCATAACTGTTGATTGAACTTATCAGGAGCCAACAAGTCGGTTTATGCCCCAGAGCCTCTGGATGTTGGAAGAGTATTGCAAGCAGACATTTCCTCCAATGGCCAAAAAATCACGTTGATGACAGCTGGCCGAATCGATTCGGGTTGGTCCTCATGATAATTGTTATTTCTCTCAATAATTTTATCGATACTTGTACGTAAATGGTATGTGGATCATCAATTAAAAGACTGACACAAAATATCAAGCAGCTGCAGGACTTGGAACCTATGTGGAGACACTTTTGCGTAAATCTAACTGTGAATTCAATGTATGTAATCCTATACCTTTTTGGTTATTTACAGTCCTGCTAGATGAAGATGCTTGGGTTGTGGTGTATATTATCATAGGAAATAGTGATGAATATAGTGGTACAGTTTTACACTTTATTGGCAGAACTTTGACAATAGGATGAGAGAAAGAAAGAACACTCAATACAACTTGTTTCTGATAGGCCTCTAATAAGCCTTACCCATATAAGAAGGCCTAGAAGGAAGGAGCACCAGAGAAAGAAGAATAGGAAGATGGAATGGGATGGAAGAGGGTATGTTGCTGAAGTGGAAGAAAAAGGGTATTGGTAGGAATGAATAATCTAATAGGAAGGACCGGGGTACGAAGAAATTGGTCGGATATTGGGAGAAAGAGAGCCTCTCGAATAGGCTTAAGTCTATATTCCTCTACTCTATACTTGAATCAAAAGGAAATAGCCTAGTTGCTGTTTCTTGCTCTCTTTCATGTTACCTGCTATAATTCTAGCTATACAATTGAGTTCTATCAGTCTCTTATAAAAAACAAAATGCTCAAAACCACAGGCAAGTTTACATAGAGCTCACCACATGTCCTAAAAATCGACTCCACTAGTATAAAATTCGTCCTTATCGTGTCTATTCATACTCGTATCATTATTAAGCCATTGAAGGGCTAGTGTTTTGCTGCTGATTTTTTGTCATCAATTTTTTGCGATTGTAGGTAACTATATCCCAAATGAACGGACAAAATTATTCGTCACGATCAGTTCATACACTTCATGTGGGAAAATTGAGAATAAAGCTATGTAGAGGATGGATTACAAAAGCAAGAGAAATCTATTCGGCTAATATGGAGGTATGGATCATTGTTAGTTTACGCATTTCTAATTTTTTTTTTTCATAAGACACGAAGGATAATGAAAGAAAGTAGATATAAGAGAAGAGAGTAGAAGAACTTTTTTTCAAAAAGAAAAATAAATATTCAATTTAAAGTAATTTCTCTTCAATTAAAGAGAATTAAACGAAAAGAATAAATCCTAAAAACCGAAGAACAATTGGCCAAATTAACAATAGTGAAATTATTATTGTTTCAAACTGATATGAACCAGTTACATTAGTTCATTCCTCAACTGTAGATGTGTGGAATTAGAGACGATAGTGACAATGCGACAAAGTCATTGTTTTGGCAAGTGAGGAAGGGTTGTTCGTTTGCATTAACATTTGAAACAGAAAGAGATCGAAATGCAGCCATCATGCTGGCTAGAAAATATGCATTTGACTGTAATGTAAGTACTACTGTTTTCCATCATCTTTATCAAGTGCAATTATATCCTGAACAGAAAAATCACACCCGAGATTACTTAAACTTAATGAATCATTTTTCATTTTTCTTTGTGAAATTTTGTTGAATTGATATACCAATTCTGCATTCTTGAACAAACATTTTAAAAAATGAAAAGGAAAATCTCTGAAAACCAGGAGAACTGAGAATTGCAGTTATTTGTTGAAGAAAAATTGCCGCCTGTGCAAATACACTTCCCTGATATAGCTTGAAATTAGAGAGAGTCTAAAAGGAACAAAGTGAGAGAGAAAGCACTGATAGAGAAAATCTGAGCTGTGTAATGATCTAAGTACTTAGGGAAGCGCATGTACTGTTGTTGTTCTTTGTATATTAAAGCATTATTGAGAGATAAAAGAGTCTTAGAGATCCCATTTCAATGATGAATTTTGTCCAATGTGAAGTTTCTCGACTTTCGATTCATAGTTTCTCGACTGAAGTTTCTCACCTGCTATTATTATTTTTCGTTCCGAAAACACCGGAGAAAAAAAGTGCATTTTCAGTGTAGTGTTTATTCATTTACTTCCTCTGGATGAGAATTTTCCTTCCTGACATTGAGATTTTTCAGTGCAAGAGACCTTTGTCAAGTGTGATAGGCTTTTCCAATTTAAGAACTTTTAACTTACTCACATACATATATATTGATTTCATGGTCTCGAATTTCGTGTTATCCTTGCACTTTTTTGTAATCGATAGAACATCATGCTGAATTATTTGTTGGTATTGATAGATTTTGATATGATGTATGAAACTCTCTCCTAAATGTTGTTTGAATTTGAAAAAGAAAAACAATTGACAGGTGATGCTTGCCGGGCCAGACGACATCGTATAGAGCTCTAAACTGACATGATTTTCGCGAGTGCAAGGATACAACCAGGGTTTTCCAAAGTGTGCAATGTTTGTATCGATCAATTTCATTATTATTACTGAATTTCTACCAACTAATCTCCAATGTTTGGGCATTGTTTTTGGTTTTATCTAATCATTGTTTGATTTTGGTACCTTTTCTTCTCTAGCATTGTACAGCACAAGTTACAAAAACAGCAACTCTGTTGCAAAGAAAATAATGTTTATTAGATTAGATTGTATACACTCGACTTTTGTGTCGCTTTTCAAATTTCTTTCGAGATAATTAAGCAGGTCGCTGTTGTTCGAGCCAGCGGGGTAATGGTATAATAACAACTCTGCTGTCAAATTCAGCTCTTTTTTTTCTCAAAGACAAGTTCTACTTGGGATTTGAAGTAAACGTTCAACCAATCAAAGCTAAATAATGTTCAACAAGCCGTAAATCCCCAAGAAATAAGTGAATACTGGTAATAAACATGTTTCTAATGTATGCGAGTGCTCTTCTATATTCTCCACCAAATCCAAAAGAACAAATCTTGTCTCCAATGTGGTCTGAATTCATGGTTGATGTCTCGGCCTTGCTGCTTGAAAACTGAAACATTTTGGATAGGACGAATGTGCGAGTGTGATATGAAGCTCCTATAGACACTCAAGTCCACCTTCTTGGTGATATGAGCAAATGACACATTGTTGCAATTAATATGGCAGGAGGAATCTGAATGATCAGCGCTATGAGCGAAACGATGCAGACTTGTGTAAAATGTTTCCCAGAAACCGATAGGGGAGCAATCCGACAGATTTAATCAAATTCCTGCTTTATCAACACAAAGAAAAGTGTTAAAGTGTGTCGGCGGAGGAGTGCATACATCAAATTTTCACACTCGTGCATGAAAAATTTCAGAAACTAGACCTCCAAGACTGAGTTCAATTTTACCACTAGTGCTCCTCACAATATCATTCTCCATCTTCTATGACAGACTGCCCCTCTTTCTTTTTGGTATTGCGTGTTTTACTTCTCAAGTACTTTTTACAAATGATAAGCAAAATAACAGAAACAATCGTTGTTCAACAACTTCTAAATTAAATTAAATTAGACGAGACAGAAAAAGTAAGCCAAAAAAAGGGTTCACCAGAAAGAAAACCAGCTAGATTGTGCTGCACATTGCTCATGTCCGCCTTCAGATCCCGTATCATTAGAGACGACAAGCCTTTGAAACTTGGTAGAAAATTCTTCGTAGGGATCAGTTTCTGTTGGCTTTACAAGTTTAATTGCAGTCTTCAACTGTTGCATTGTTATTTCTGAAGCCTCCAGGCTCTCCTGATAATGCACTGCAGCGATTAACTGAAGAATCTAACGATGTATTAGAGAGAAATTAAAGAAACTATCCATACCTCTAACGCAGCTAGAGCTGCCTCGCGGCAGATTAATGATATGTCAGCCCCAGTGCAGCCTTTGGTGAGATCAGCAAGCTCTACTACATTGACATCAGAGCTGCAAGGAATTTTGCGCAAATGAATGCGGAATATCTCTTCTCGATCAATATTGTTTGGAGGCCCAACATACAGCAACCGGTCAAAGCGTCCTGTCAATAGTTCATAATCAGTTTTTCAGGACAGGGGCTTGGATTGCAAGATGTTGTGCAATAAAAATTAATTCCTGATAAGGAAAACGGGTTCTCTATTTTTTTCATAATTTACAATAACATATTTTCTATTTCTTGTAAAAGATACAATTATAATGAGTTTAGTTGAGATGGGACTGTTTTTGGTGGCGGACAGAGTGTCAAAGTCAGACTGCTTCCTCTAAACAATTTCATTATTTTCTTCAAATTTTACCTACTTTAAGACATTGGAGAATGGCTTCATTCTTTTTAGTTCCCTTTTGCACTTCTAAAGAGAAATCTCAGTCCTTCCATGGTCAAATCAAATTCTGTTTTCTCATTTAAAAGCCTCACAAGTTCCTCAAATCTCAAATCTTAATCTTAGAAGAAAGATGGAATAAGATATATATATATATATAGAGAGAGAGAGAGAGAGAGAGACCTGGTCTTAAAAGAGCTGGATCAATCTTATCAGGCCGATTGGTAGCAGCAATCACAGTAACATTAACTCTTTGGTGCAAACCTATAAACAAAGGATTTGCGAACAGTTAAAAACACAGAATACAGAAACTATTTTCTTAAATACAAAGTCAATCAATATTTATTCATATAAACAATATAGAGCTGTCTATCAAAATTCAACGCGAGATATAGAAGAAAACAAAGTATATCCTGTATCTTATTGTAAAATGCATTACTCACCGTCCATTTCAACAAGAAGTTGACTGATAACTCTATCGGAAACTGAGACACCCTCACTTTCCTTTCCACGAATGACAGCTAAACCATCTATTTCATCAAAAAATATGATTGAGGGTGCATTTGCCCGAGCCTTCGCAAACAGGGATCTTACAGCCTTTTCAGACTCACCAACCCACTTGCTGAAAAGCTCTGGACCCTTAACGGCAAGGAAATTCAGCCCTGCTTCAGAAGCTACAGCTCGTGCCATCAGAGTTTTGCTGCAACCAGGAGGGCCAAATAACAAGACTCCTGTCGGAGGTCGAGTACCAATACGTTCAAATGCATCTTGATGTTTTTGTGGCCATTCTACTGCTTCCATCAATTGTCTCTTTACCTCCCTTTGGCCACCCACATCTTCCCATTTAACTTTTGGAACCTCAATTATGACCTGTCCATGTTAAAACAGAATATTGGATGGATTAGATAAAGTTGGATGAGATCATAAGATGCAGTAACAATTTGCATGAGTCCCAATTTCAAAAGGTTAAATATTTTTCTTTCTTGGACAGATGAGCCTGAATGCAATTTTGGTCCAATGGCAGTCATTGTTACATCTCATATCTTCACAAAATGATTTACTAAATTTTCAACAAAAAAGACCAGCAAGGAAAAAATATCGTTATAAAACCTGACATGATTAAAATAAGAAAACATTATAGAAGGAAGAAAAGCCAACTGACAGTTATCATGTCTAAAAGCCACAAAAGAAAGATAAGGATGATATTCAGATAATATCTAACAGGACAAAACGTATATTGCCATTATAGTGTGCAAATAGTAATGCTGGTACATGGAGTATGTTGATAAATGAAAGGACTGACGATAACTACTAGTTTGAGTCTAGAGGTTCATTGTCATGCTGATAATGAACCAAAAGTAGAAGTTGGAATATATGGACTATACCTCTCGCATGGCACTTGGTCTCACTTTCATTCTGGCCTTCTCAAAGTCTTCAAAAGTCATTATTAATGTACATCTTTCTTTCGTCCTACAGCCAGTATCGGCTACAAGATGAGTCAGAGGGGAAACAGATGTTGGTGTATCATATGGAATAATTGTACATAAGGAAGATGAAGATCCAGCAACTGAACTATTCAATGAGTTGTCTCTTACATCCTTTAAGTTGTCAGGCTCTTTGATTATATTATCCCAATAGCCTCCACAAGCAGCGGTTTTACCACAACAGAAATCATTACCAGAATGCTTGGACTTATCAAAGCGCCTCAGACAAACCAAAGCTGCCTCATTGCAAAGGGCAGCCAGATCAGCACCAACAAAGCCATGTGTAACCATAGCAAGATGCTCAACTTGTGAGTCAAGAAGTGAATGTTGCATTTCACTGAGAAGAGTAAGCAATATATCCAATCTTTGCTTAGGGGATGGCACTCCTACATGTGGAAATTAATAAAAAAATATAAATAAAGAAGATATATAAGAAATCTCTGAAAATGCAGGAATGACAACTGCAGAGTGTTTGATGCAATCCCCAACTACTCTTTGCAAATGTAAACTCATCCCTGGTCAAACAAAAGAAAGCATAAAAAAGGAAAGAAAGCTAAGTTAAACATTGATGGCTCATCGTGCAGTTGAAAAGAAGACAAATTATCTTTTTAACATTTATAACAAAAGCCAATCCAAAATCTGTAAGTAAAAAGTCCATAAACGTATAAATGTCAATCTAAACTATCAAGGTTTAGGGTCGAAAAAGAGTTTCTCTACAGAACTAAAAGACAAATTTCATGTTATCCTACCATTAACAAAATCTTCAAAAGACTTCCAAATTACAGAAAACAGCCATGCCACAATTCGTCATCTTTGATAAAAAATGTGAAACAATTTCACTATAATGTAATAGTCAAGAATTTTGTACTCGTACCAATAAAAATCCAAGACTCATAACTTGGAGGTCAAAATGGTGTTTGAACATTTGCAGTCTGCAGATGTAATAAAAAGGCCAGAAAAAATTATCTTCTCCCGAAGTAACAACTTTAAGCATGAATTCAGGGAGAAACAGCTTTTGTAGGATGATAGGAAAATCAAACAACAACTAGAGAAACAGTGTCTTTATCTTTACATAATGATGTAATATTCTATTGCTTAATAACTTTGGTAACTAACAATAGTTGGTATCACCTCTAAATACTCCCGTCACCTTTTGAACAAGCATGTCATGAATTCTCATAAAATTTAAAAAAAAAACAGCAAAAAGGAAACACATTTGGCAGCTTCATACAGTATTCAGAAAAAAGGTTATTACGGGCTTAATAAAGAAGCACAACATTACAAAAGATTTTAACTTACCTATTTCAATTTCTCTGTCAAATCTACCAGGTCGTCTGAGTGCAGGCTCAATACTATCAGGCCTATTAGTAGCAGCAATCACAATAAACCCATCAGTTTTGTCAATCCCATCCATCAAATTCAATAATGTAGCAACTAATCTTTGAGAAAGAGCTTCAACTCCATCTTTTCTTGCAGGCGCAATAGCATCTAACTCGTCAATAAACACCTGTTATATAGTTTATAATACAAACTGAGAGAAATGAACGTGAATGGGTGATAAAAAATTACATAGAGATAAAAGCAGATAATAAAGAAGCAACCAAAATCCAGTTCTAGCTGCATGTTCTGGTCGTCAACTCTCAAATCATTTCTCGTTTAATACGTAGATAAATGTACAAAGCACTTGATAATAACTTCAAAATATAATACTTGCTGCTAACATCACATACATCATTTACAGATTAAAGAACCAACATGTTCAATGTCATGCAACCGTTAAACATAAATATTAGAAATTCCTTGGAGACAATTGTGCATTCAAAGAAAAGAACTCTAGAATCTTACCAAAGAAGGTGCAGCTCGCATGGCAGATTCAAAAACCTCATTCAGTGCTTGTTCACTTTCTCCATAATATTGACTAATAATTTCAGGTCCATTCAAAGAGAAAAAATTGACACCAGCGTCATAAGCACATAATCTAGCAAGAGAAGTTTTTCCAGTACCAGGTGGACCATGAAGCAGTACTCCCTTTGTAGTTCGTAAACCAAAACTAAAATCATTATGCCAATGACAATGCTTCAAGGTAAAAATATGGAATAGTTGAAAAGGATATATGCATTATTCATGACAATTGAAAATCAGAGGCACAAAAAGGTGATTGTAAAAGAAGATATGCTTGTATAATCATATTATTTTTAAGCAAGTACTACATCTCATATGATGGGAAATAAATATTTTTCTCCAGTATCTGAAATCATATGGTCGATGGAATCTAGGTAAATATTTGATTAAATTTTAGAAACAAGCTTTAATAAAGGAAAGGCTTCTCACTCGAAATTATGCAAACATATAATTAAAATGTTGTGTTTGAATTGCTTTTCGTAAGATAAGTCATCACTAAACTGTATTTCAAAACCAATAAATGGAATAGAAATACTCTGTCTTCATTTAGTTGACCCGCTAGGCTAAGATAGAACTGCAATAAAGGACAAAATCTCAAAAAAGGAAGAAAAATCAAGATTGTAAAGAAGAATCACAGCACTGAACAAAACATTATGGGAACGTGGCCTGGCATAATAAGCAACTCTCAATAAATTGCTCAGGACAGCAGGAACAACTATAAAAATGCAAGTCAATATTCGAATAGCCACAACATACCTAGACAGTGTGTTTGCATATGCCGCAGCTATGATATCCTTTAAAACTGAATATTCTTTGGAAAGTCCACCTAATTTTGAAATTTCTCCTTTGACTTTAAGATCTTTACTTCCAAGGTCTACACTAGTTGAACTTCCATTTGGCATCGATGTAGGCACTCTAGTTGATGACAAGACGTGGAATGATACTCTTGTTCGATTACTTATAGTAAAAGCATAATTTCCAAGCTCTTGTAACTCGGGAGCTTCATGTATATAATTATGACTTCTGTCATTCAGATCGCAATTGGCATCATCTGATGACAACTCTGTAGCACCAACGACACGGAAAGTGCAAAGCTCTGAAAGCACTGGTATGATTATAAGATTTCCCCGAAGTAAACATCGAGAATGTAACCATGAGCTAGCACAAGTTTGCAGAATCTTTTTGGCAGTCTTATCCTCTAGTATCTCCTTAATACGAGATTGATCAGAAGATGAAATTTTCTGATTTGATATTGATTCTTCACTTACTGGTGAAATTAATTTTCTAGTAGTAGGCAAGCTAAGCTTTGACTGATGCAATGGAGTCATAGGTGATGTAACATTTTCATTTTCATTTTCACCATAAGATTTTTCTAGATGGAAGTTATTAGAAGACAGAATATTATTGTTCAACGTTTGTTTACTATTAGAAGCAACAAACTCTAGATACAATTCCTTGCAGTTGTATGTTCGAAAAAAGTCAACCTCATTGCCATTTTGTTTCTTCCCCCCATTTACCATACCAGAGTTTAATTGATTTCGTAAAGGGTATACAAACAAATTCCTGCCAGATGTTGGGCATCCCAAGGTATGTGAAAGGTTTGAAGACAATCGCACTCCATCCTTCAAAACCTGAGCAACATTTAATATCCTCATATAATAAGGGCAATATTGAATAAAAGATGAATAATGAAGCACTTGGAAACAAATCAAAATCCAATAAAATAGAAATAAAAATTTAAAAATAAATATAACTTAAAATCAAACAAAAGAGTGTAACGTATAGAATTCCAATCCTACAAATAATACTATTCCCTCTAAATGATTAAATAAATGTAACTAACGAATATATTTAAGCATCAATGGTAATTTACATGATCTCAGAAAATTTGTGATCTTTAGTTCTATCTGATATAATATCATCACTGCATCTCCTCTATAAGTAAATACTCAAAGGCACAACCTATTGATTTAATGCAAATTTGGCCAACTACATGAGATAAAATGTGAAGAACATAAAACCATTTCCCATATTCTCAATTAAATTAACACCTTTGCTTTTGCTTTCATTTTCCTCTCTTTCCATCTGTTTTCTCTTTTTCATCTATCCCCACAGATTGCATGATATATAGAATTATAAATTAACCGACATAGTGAATAGTTAGCCATCCAAACCTTGATAGAAGGATAAATGGTCGCAAGTGCAAAGTAGTTTCCTGGCTCATTAGCCAACCTATCTGGAGTACCAACCCCGAAAGATCCAACACTTTCATCTCCTAATGATGAAAGAGGAAATCCATTTGAAAAATTTGCCCTTTGTGCAATGAGCGAAACCTGCCATCATGATTAATCAGAAAACTCTCATACACCTACCTACATATACTCAGAACGTGTTTTGTTTATGCTACCACATCGGACTGATTAAAGTTTTAATTATAATGCGAAACACAATTTGATAACAGAGAAAGTAAGAGGGTAGCAACCGAAACAATAGCCCCGGGAACAAGAGAAGAAGCAACCATGGAAGACTCTGAGAGCCAAATCTTACAGCCTTTGAACTCATCTTCCACATCAATCACCCGGCCTATGAATGCTGACTTTCCGATCAATGAAGGAAATTTACTAGAAGCCTCTTCAAGATAAGACACCAAATCATCATCCTCAATTTCTGGATTTATAGTTGGGTTTGCCTGGGATGGCCGGGGAGATTGAATCTGGTCCGAGATTGATAATCTGGATTGTGCTTTTGAAGACTTCTTAGACTTTGAAGGCATAGTTGCATAATCAACAAGCTCCTGTTTTTCTAGCTTCCCTCAAGATCTCCAAAGAAATTAAGATGATGGCGAGTAAAATTACAGAAAAATAAGCTTGTTGAGCACAATCATTTGCTTTCCGCTGAAACAAAGCAGAGGTACACATATTAAACAAAGAATAAAAAATTGAACTTTAAACGTCATAAGCCCTATAAAAACTAAGGGAGCATATTGCTTCCAATAACTAGCAAATTTTATGCACATTTCAAACAAAAAACAGCAGAATCAGTTTACTGCAAAAACTATGAAGCAATCTGAAAAAAGCGCTACCCAACTCAATCAAAGTAAATCAAAGAACCTGGATTCCAATCGAAAGTGAGAGAACGAGTGCCACAGAACGAGCGAGAGACAGAGAAGCGAGCCAGTCGCTGGGAGGGGTTTTGGAACTTCAGGGGTTTAGTGCTTTTTTTTTTAATTTTATTTTATT
The DNA here is from genome assembly GCA_022433065.1 of Begonia loranthoides. Classification (NCBI taxonomy): domain Eukaryota; kingdom Viridiplantae; phylum Streptophyta; class Magnoliopsida; order Cucurbitales; family Begoniaceae; genus Begonia; species Begonia loranthoides. The sequence continues at coordinate 14,270,709 of CM039476.1, read as the reverse complement.
AACTAGCCCTTGAACTATAACTATCATGACAAACAGACCCTTCCATTATTTCTATTAATCCTTTTAACCCCCAAATTATTCTTCGTTAACATTTGGCCTTCACGGTTAACATTTCCGTTAAATTGAACATGTGCACGGCACGTGTCAAAAAATAAACCGAGTTTCTCATGTTTTGAAACCGGTTTAAAACATGTGATATGCCCAAGAGGCATATTCTTCTTCTTCTGGCGAACAAACCAGAGACTATTCTTAAGTAGTCTCTCCAATTCCTTCTTAATCGAAGAAAGTTTAGCTAACTCATGTTTGTGTGAATTATTTCTAATGGATCCACCACTAGTGCGTGTTTTCTGGAGGATGACATTCCATGTTTTTCGAATACTTTATCTCTGTGTTTTAATGAATGTTTTATGCATGTTTTCTGATGCCTTTTTTAGATTGTCTTCAGCAGGTTTTATGAAATGTTTCAATGCGTGTTTTAAAGGTTGTTTTTTAGTTTGTTTTTTTATTCAATTAACTTTTTGTAAGATGCCTATAAAATGGCTTCATGTTTAATGTAATATACATACTCTTTTTCTTATTACTCCATTGCTTTGTTTCCTATTTTGTTATTAGTGGTATCATAGCCATTATAAAAAAAAGTGAGAGTTTTAGAGTGTAGTAACATTCTAGCACGGATTTCTTTTTGATTTCTCACGACAAGTAGTATTCATGGCCTCTGACAGTTTTGTTTAACCTGCTACTCCACAGTTTGATAGTCACTATGATCATTGGAGCAAGCTAATGAAAAATTTCTTGAAGTCTAAAGAATATTGGCAAGTTATTCAAAATGAAGTAACAGAACCAGCAAATGACATTGTCCTCACTGATGCACAACGTGTAGATATTGAAGGGCAAAAATTGAGAGATCTCAAAGCCAAAAATTATCTATTCCAAGCAATTGATTGCTCAATATTGGAGACTATTCTTTGCAAAGATACCTCCAAGAAAATTTGCGATTCAATGTAAAAGAAATGTCAAGGCTCGTCCAGAGTGAAGCGTGCACAGCTTCAAGCCTTAAGAAGAGATTTCAAGACTCTACAAATCAAAGATGGAGAATCCGTTACTGCTTATTGTGCAAGGACTATGAAGATAGCAAACAAAATGCGTTTTCATGGTGAGAAGATGGAAGATGTTGCCATTGTTGAAAAGATTATGCTTTTGTTATCACCGAAGTTTGATTATATCGTATGCTCAATTGAAGAATCCAAAGATATTGATGAGCTTTCACTTGATGAACTCCAAAGCTCTTTACTTGTTCATAAACAAAAGATGAACAGAAGTTAACCTAGAGATGAGCAAATTTTAAAGGCTGCCACTTTTACTTCTTCCTCAAACTTTAGAGGAAGGGATCGAGGTAGAGGTAGAGGAAGTGGAGATTGAGTAAGGTGTTTTCCTTGATTATCCAAGAAGAACGACAACAATTGATAAATGTTTTTGTGAATGAATCAAGTGATATAATGATTTTTTTTTATCAAATTCTAGATCACAAAACTCACATTCAACCTCCAAAGGAAGACAAGAGAGACCAATTTGTTCACATTGTAAGATTACAGGACATATTGTGAACAAATGCTTCAAATTACATGGTTATCCACCTGGTTGCAAGCAAAACGATAGAAATTTTGTTCAAAGAAACTATGCCGATGTAAATTATGTGGAAGATCAACAAATGAATCCAACAAAAATGAGTACTATTCAAAATCTCTCTGCCAATCAATGTCAACAACTAATTGCTCTCTTGAATTCTCAGTTACAGCACAATTCAAATCAATTTATTTTAGGGGATATATCAGCCAATGAACCTTCTGTTTCCAACTTTACAGGTATCCTTTATGTCTCCAACTATTTTGTGAAACCTGAATTTTTAAATTCCTCAAATTGTATTTTAGATACAGGAGCAACTCATCATGTTTACTTTACTCTTGAATCATTTTGTTCTTCTTATTTTGTACAACATAACTTTGTTACCTTACCAAACAATTCAAAAATAGTCATTGAAAGAATTGGTTCTGTTAAGCTAAATGATGACATAATTCTTACAAATGTACTTTATGTTCCTTCATTTTACTTCAATCTATTATTTATTAACATGTTGTCCTCTGCCTTAAATTGTTCTTTTTCCTTCAGTTCTAACTCGTGTATAATCCAGGACCAACAATCTGCCAAAACGATTGGGATAGCTAATCGGATTGGAAATTTGTATGTTATTCTTCAAACTTGTTATGCTTCCAATGTTTCAATGCAAAGCATAAAGGGTAGTTTAACTGCTGCTGATAATTATCTTTGGCATTATCGGTTAGGCCATCCTTCACCTTTCAAAGTTCATCTTTTACTGGACACTTTACATTGGAATTTCATAAAAGATTGTATCTGTTCTGTATGTCCTTTTGCAAAACAACATATTTTACCTTTTATATTAAAAAACCATGTATCACAATATTGTTTCAAGTTAATTCATTGTGATGTATGAAGCCCTTTTCATGTTGAAACATGATTGTTTTAAATATTTTTTAACTATTGTGGATGATCATAGTAGAGCTGTTTGGTTATATTTACTGTGTGCAAAATCTGATGTGTCGAAATTTATTCCCGATTTTATAAACTTGGTTGAAATTCAATTCAGAAGCAAAAATTAAGGGCATTAGAACAAATAATGTTCATGAGTTTTCAATCAATGATTTTTACAATAAAAAAAGAATAATTCATTATCATTATTATGTTGAAACTCCTCAGCAAAATTCTGTTATTAAACGAAAGCATCAACACATCCTAAATGCCGCTCATTCACTATTATTTCAGTCACATGTTCCTCTTAAATTTTAGGGAGAATGTGTTTCAACTGCTGTTTATTTGATAAACAGAATTCCTTGTACTATTTTATCATATCAAACTCCTTTAGAAAGATTAAATATATATAAAAGATAATTTGGCAGTAGTTAATGTGTTTTTTCAAAGATACTTGTACAAAATATAATTATTCATGCCATTATTTAAACATATTTGAAGTTTTTCAATAAAAACTTAGATTTACAATTCCAATTTGTTTGCAATATCGTGGAATTTTCTGATTGGCTCAGCTCAATTAAACTACCATGATTTCTTCCCATTCATACCAATGCATCCTATTGACAATTTTTGTTTTTCTCGGTCTCACTCGCTCTTTTTCTTAACACAAACAACGTTTAGTTTTATGTGATAAAAATGTAATGTCACATTTTTGTTAATTTTACACTAATACCTCACACTCCAACGCGACAATTCACTACCTGATTCATGATTCTTATAATATATTATTTTCAATATTTATATTATAACATAATAATTGTGATCGAGTGAATGATGCATAAATTTTACGTTAAAATATAAGATTATTGTATAAGCAGAACATTAGCCTTGATAAAAACATTAAACATGACAAAAAAACGAGTAATCTTTCAAACTATGGTTAAAACTAGGCATCCCATGATCCTTCCCAACTCTCGGAATATGTATATACATATACATACATGTACGTATGCATGATAATCATGCATGTAATGATTCAAATGCATATGAATAGCAATAATGATGTCCTATTACCATACATACCATGCATGCATGCATGCGTTGTACAAGTAACATTACCCTTGCCCGAATAAGAAACCAATCTTAAAGAGAGAGACATTAAAATTTGTACGACAGAAGAACATGGTTGAATGCTAAGTAATTTCTTCAAAATCTTCACGTGAACAAGAAGATAAAAAAAACAGACAGTACGAGGAAGAAGAAGAATTCTTCAAGTGAAAGTTCAAAATAATGAACAATGCCTAAATCTTTTGAGTCTGTTTACTCATTCTCTCAACCTGTACTGCTAATTGTTTTGCGAATACTCGAAGCTCAGTGGCTGTTGCTGGCTGCATGGAGCCTGCATAGACAGCAGAAGTGCGTAAGTTGCAGAAAATTTAAATGCTTCAAAGAGAGAGTCACCAGAATAATCCAAGTTAGTTTCTGCTCGTCTCAACCTATCTCACTGCAATTATGAATTTATCGATTAAGTAAGTCAACCCGGGACCCTAAAGAAACTCTAAGTTGGATGCGTGCGTATTGCAAACCATACTCACGACTTTGAGCTACCTTCTCAAGCTCATCATTGGACCAGCCCAGACCTGCCTGGTTTGTTAAATTGTGACCCAGGTCAGGCCAGGTCTGACTCACACAAAATTTTCAGGTCTAAGGTCTGCCCCACAGACATTGGACCATAGGGCTGATTTTCGAGTTGACTATATTTCTTTTCGTATCGCAGGCGTCTATGTTTTAGTGCTGCAACCCTCTTTACAGAATCCTTAGCGCCGCGGCTTCGTTACCTATGGCCACGACGCTGACTCGTTACTCCAGGCCAGCCTGCTGGGTAAAGCTCGCAGGCGAGCCCACCTGGAAAAAGCAGGTTTAGACCTACTCCGAGGTTGAGACTGGGCATTGGGTGGGCCTGCGAGCCAATGGGTCATTTGATGACCGTGACTACCTTCCAGGAGAAAACACCTTGATGATTGTTTTACTTGGCAATAAAACCAAGATATCAACTATGAAAAACAAACCTGGAAAAAAGGGTGTCTCAACTGGTCATAAGACTGCGCATACATCATTGCTGCACTCTGCCACTGCAAATAAGCTGCTGCATCCATTGCCTGATTCAATCCTGCTTCATAGTAAGGGTGGCTGATAACAGCATTGGGAGGTGGCAAATAGCCAACCGAAGCTTGACTACTTGGCATGCGCGACAAGGAAGAAAAACCAGGATCATACTGGAAAATTGGAGACTGGATATTTTGGACACTAAAAGGGCAGAAATTCTTGCTTTGATTGGCTGAGAGATTTCTAGTATACCTAAAAAGCAGAGCAGTAGAGATCAGTTAATATAAAAGTTACATTTTCAGTTAATATTCTTCATACCCAAAATGAAATCTCAGACAACAAAAACTAAAAGCATGTTCATGAAAAAGTGAAATGTTGAAAACAAATCGTAAAATTCAATTATACTCAGGATTTTCGATAGTCAATGGTATACCTCTTTTCCGTTAGGCTTTTCCGGCTAAAATCTTGGCGTCCAATTTTTGTATTTTTTTTTAGTATTATTTTTTGAGTTTCAACAATATCATAATATGTACATACCCCATGCTTTTACTAAAAGGTTTCTCTTGAAATGGAAATTATTATGACTGTAAAAGAGTATGAAAAACATGACAATACAAGCAACCAAATTGTTCTTCACCCAGCCAGAAAGACTACAACGCAAATGATCACAATTAAAGAACTATCAAAGACATTTTTAGGTCTTCTATCTTACCCTTTGTTCCATATCAAAATACCAAATGTTACCTTTCGGAGCTGCGATCGTAATCTGGGTCAAAACGATCCTTCGCCGTATCTCTGAAAATGGCAACTTGGCAAGTTGAAGCAGAATCCTTTACACCAATGCATTTCGCAGGATCATTTGCAGAAATCATTTTTCCTTCGAACTCAACCACTGGAAAGCACACATTTTTTCCATCTTTGGAAGATTGAGGTTGTATATCATCTTCGTCAAATCCATTAGGAGTGCTGAAAATCCGAGCCCGTGCCCTGTCATACTCCTCCATCCGCTCTTCCACACTTCTAACATGACTTTTCTTCACCCCACTATCATTTGCTTCATTTTCAGTTTTCTTAGGCCTAGGCTTGATGGCAATTTTTTTGTGCTCATGCCTGGCATTTTCTGACTGTTGAGCAGGTATTTCAGATAAGAGGACTGAAGGGTATCTTCCTTCGGCCGTTTTCCAGACCAAAATCTTATTTCCCTGCCTTTCTGTACCAGTTTCCTGAACCATCGTTTGCAGACCGTAATGTTGAGCAACACGGTGAGCTGCAAGTCTTAGGTATGAAGTTGGGAAATGTGGGAATTCAAACAGGTGCTGAGAAGGATTGCTTAAAAACTTGCGGATATCTAATTCCATCCGCAAAACTGAAAAACAATTGAGAAATAAGAAAATGTATAGCATTACTATCTATAACACCACATCCAGAAATTACCTCACAATTAAAAGTACCAATCTGATGCCAAAGATATCAGTTAAGAATAATCTAAGTACAAAATAATAACAAGAATGTAAACATCGAAAAGTGTATTGAAAATTCTAGATTTTATCATGACTGACCTAAGCAGCAATGTCGTTTTCTCAAGTACCTACGAGGCAAAGAAAGGAATAGCTATTTAGCAGAAAGAGTTGGCATTTTAGGGCAATGGAAAATCTGTTATCGGCATCTCTCCTTCTCAGATTCTCTCTGTATTCTGTCTCTATTTCTTCTTCTTCCCCATGTTACTTCTCCCTACTGTTTCTTCTTCTTCCTCATTCCATTTCTGGTTTTCTCTCCATTCTGCTCCCTCTCTATATTCTCTCTTCCCTTGTCTTCTAACATTTTCTACTCACAGATTTGGTTGCTATTCATTTACAGATTGGGTTTCCATCTCCTACTACTCACGGCTTAATTTATATCTTATATTCTGCCATGAGATTGATTAGATTCTGGTTAAATGGTGTTATGTTGACTGGCATATAACACAAATGAGCATAAGCTAGATCAATAACAATAGTTCCACTAAAAACATATGTTAAATTTAAAAGCAAAGGCTAATTGGTTCTTGGCCGTCAAACTGTTCAGACACAATTTTTCTCAACGTTGATTTGAACTTTGGCTCAAAAAGAGAAATCAGTGCAGTTACATGCTAAAACTATCAAATAAGCAGAGAGAAATCTTAAAATACTAGGTCCTTCCCACCCTCAAAACAGGACGATTCATTATTTCAGTCCGAGCAACATGATAAAATCAAAACATTTCAAACAAATTGAAGATAAATCAGGCTGTGAACTAACTTGTCAGACGATGGCGAGGATTTTGAAGAGCTTCAACCAAGAAGGAATCAACCATGGATTCTTTATCTTTCAACCCTTTTGGGCTCCCATCTTTGCAAGCTGACGAGGAATCCATAACCGAAAAAAACGTCTTTTTTTTTCTCGATCAACAGAGTTTCTTCTTCCCTCGCTCGGCAACGGAAGAAGAGAAAGATGGTTCAAGAAGAAGATGAAGAGGGTATTCCCTCCCTAAGACCAAGGAGAAGGAAAGAAGGGGTGGAAGAGAGAAACCCCTCCTCCAAACTTTCAAAACCCACCAAATCAGATAAAGAAAGTAATCAAAGAGATGGGTTGTGAATTTGCATCGCTAATTTAGCGTGGGAAAATATATTTCTTTCTTTCGTCTTCTTGCAAAGACAATTGAATGTGAAAACTCAAAAGTCGTCATCTTTCTTTTCTGGGTCTCATTTCTGTGCAGGGTGGCGGTAGAGTAATCTGCGTTGGATTAGATCAGATGAACTGTTATGCTTCAGAAAAAAAAACAAGAGATTGAATTTTGGAGGTTGGGTAACAACTTAAAGACTAAGGTTTTATTTAAGATTGTTTTTTCATATTTATTAAAATCCAAGAAATTAATAAAACAATTCAGGAACTATTAAGACATGGACAAATCAAATGGTAAAATAATTTCACAAACAATTAAAATTTTGTATTACAATAAATGAAGAAGACAAATGTCACTATCACGTCTCTTGTTAAAAACGCTAAGGCAAACGGTGCAGTCACGTTTTTTATTTTAAAATGTCCAAGGACGTTCAAGGATTAACTTTGGATGTCCTTCAATGATGAAAGTTGATCCATTAGGAGGGGCGTCCAAGAATCACTAATGGGGTCATCGTAAGGTTGAAGGACGTTCATGTTAGCCGTTGGATGAAGAGATGGACGTCCTGTAATGAGAATGGACGTCCATGATGAGAGGAGGAGAATTGGAGGATGAAGATTTATGTCTATTGGATTAAGAGACAGACGTCTTGCAATGAGGATGGATGGCCAAGATGGAGGATTAACATCCTCCAAATTCACTAGCAGACAAAGGTTTCTACCCATTGGATGAAAGGACAGACGTCCTTCAATGAGGATGGACGATCAGGATGTAGGATGAACATCTTCCAAAGGCACTAGCAGATAAAGGTTTATGTCCATTGGATGAAGAGACAGACATCTTTAAATGTAGATGGATAACTAAGATGGAAGATGAACATTCTCTAAAAGCACTAACGGATAAAGGTTTATGTCTATTGAATAAAGGGACAAACATCCTTAAATATGAATGGACGACCAGGATGGAGGATGTATATCGTCTAAAGGCGCTGGTGGACGAAGGTTTCTATTAGTTAGATGAAGGGACGAACATCCTTCAATGTGAATGGATGACCAGGATGGAGGATGGACATCCTCCAAAGGCGCTGACGGACGTTATGTTGAAGGGAGGTCACGTGTAAGACATATACTATTTTAAATGAGAGCAAAATCGCAGACAAAGGTTGTCAGCCGTTGGATGATGAAGTCAGACATCCTTTAGAGATGGGGGACATCTGCCATTGGAAATGGACATTCATGATGGGATTATTGAAATACGATGTCGTTTAGCATTGAGGGACGTTCGTGGATGCTAGAGGATGCTAATTGATGTTGAGAGATGACGTAGTTTAGTATTGAGGGACGTCCCTTAACTTACAACAGACGTCCCTCAATGCTATGGACGTCCCTCAATACTAAACAACGACCTTTCCTCAACGTCCATGGCATTAAGGGACGTTCATTGTAAGTAGGGGTGTGCAAACCGAACCAAAACCAAAGAACTGAACTGGAACAGGTGGTTTGGGGTTGGTTCGGTTCGGTTTTACACATATAATAACCGAATTTCGGTTATGTTTATGAAGAACCAAAATTCTCGATCTGGTTTTTGGTTCCAGCTTCTCAAAACTGAAAAATCAGAATCGAACTGCGAGCTGTAATTACGGCTTCGTTTTGTTCTGTTCTGCACTTTTGCTGTAGACTCCCGATTCCTAAACGCTCCCGACTCCATGTTCTGCTGCAACTTTCCCGAACGGTGAAAGTTTTGTTTGTCTTCATCTTCTGTTCGTCTTTCGTCTTCGCTGCGTCTTCCGAACGAAGACGGTTCATCTGCGTCCAGAGAGTTCAATTTGTCTTCATCTTTTCTGTGTCTTCGGTTCATCTTTCGTCTTCATCTTCGTTGAGAGAACTCTCCCGAACGGCGAACGCTCCCAACTCTCGACTCCCGAACGGCGAATGTTTTGTTTGTCTTCGTCTTCAGTTCCTCTTCCGTTTTCGTCTACGTCTTCTGTCTTCATACTTCACTTTTTGTTCGGTCGCTTGCTTGCTGCTCCATTCACAATTCACAAACTCACACTCACAGGTTGGTAATTTCATGATGTTGATTGCTGTAGTTTCTCAAATTTGTCGTTCTGTTCTGCCGAAGCTTGCATATCATATAAATGTTTGATATTTCTATTTACAGGTCTAGCTACATATAAATTGTTATCAAATTTGTGGTGCTGCCGAGTGCCGAAGCTTGCAACTATACAAGTCCAGCTGCCAAGAGGGTAAGTAAGATCAACTTCAATCTAGCTAATCTTATCGAGTTTCCCTGATTTTGTAACGACCCAATTTTTCTTTATCTTTAAAAATGCCATAAATTTAAAGCTTTTATAAAAACAACTTAAATCACCATTAATTGAAATCAGAGTTCTCTTCTAAAACTGAACCGTTAAAATCATTTGACTTTAACTCGTTATTTAAACCATGGAAACTATAAGTATAAATCAATTTATGAAAACATAGCGGAAGCTCAAATAAAGTAATTATGGAATGAAAAGCATTAGATTACATTTACGTGTACGAAACCGTTTTTCTCATTAAGTCTTTAGCCTTGCCAACCACAACGCTCGCCCGTGCAAATCCCTCATCAACCGCTCCTTTTTAGATTAACCACAATATCACGATCACCTACACCACAAGCAAACTGTGAGCCAAAGGCCCAGCAAGAAATTAAGATAATGCAATATGATAGCCTCTAACTCATTATGTTAGAATGAGATCCGTCCCAAACTGCTCTTTACTCACGGTTACATATCGTATAAACTCGTAGCTCGAGTTGGGAGATTGGAGATTCTTGGAGGGAGAGTAGTCCCTAGTCGGCATCTAACACCTTATAGTAGTTCGGCTCTTATGACCCGATAAGGGAGGGTCATAAATTGAAGCTATCAGTTAGATCCGAACCATTTTTCCCCAACCTCCAATTCCCTTACATTTTTCTTTTATCCATTTCTTCTCTCCATATGAATACCAACTCGATCATGGTATTTCCTAGGGTTTCATTTACTATGACGATGCAATATAAACACTACATCTACAATAGTATTATCCATTCAACAATTCCACAAATCTACGCTACCACGCATTTCAGAATAACCATAGAATAAACTATGGGAGTAAATCAAGGAATTTCAACAACTAATAATTAGCGAATTAACGCACTCCACACTAACACGAAATAGCCATATATAGAGTAAATAAAACAGTCAACAAACATGCTAACGAGCATTGAAATCTACGAAAGCTAACAACGAAAGAACAGCAGTTTTAACAACAAATAAAATGACTAACATGCTTTGAGATTTGCTAGGAATTAATAGCGTATAACAATGAACGATACCAACTATATCAGAGCTAGTTAACACACAGTTATCATGCTTTGAATTAAAGCTGGAAACAACGGCAATATGAAAGTGAATTTAACAGTGAATAAGACATACATCATGCTTTGATATTAACAGTAGGATACGAAGTCTAAAAGTTAATAAAAACGTACCACGTGCTTTATTATTTGTCAGAAAGTAGTAAATCATAACAGTATGCTTAACCATTTGACAGTAGTTAATGAAATAAGACAGCGAATTAACAACGTGCATATATGTTTTATAATATGACAGCGAATACAAAATATGACAATGAAATTAAACATGCATACGTGCTTCACGATTTGACAACGAATACTAAATAAGACAACGAAAACATGCATACGTGCTTTATCATTTGATAGCGAATATGAAACATAATAGCGAAATAAAACATGCGTTCATGATATATAACTTGACAGCAAACTAAGAAATATGACAGCGAATATGAACGAACATACATGCTTTACAATTGAATGTAAACTATTACGATCTAATAATATGATTTTAACCAATACTTACCAAGGATTTGCTGCATATAGGAAGATGAGCAACACAACAACTATATAGATTAAACAGCAAAGCAATTAACAACTAAGCTATGGTCAAACAACAATTCAATATAGTTTGCAACATTCACTATAATTAAAATAGAAGGAATAACCAAATAGCATTCTAAAAAGAATAATTATGAGTCTCTAATAATTAACTAAGAGCAATCAAGACGAAATCAAGTAATTAGCAATTAGACTAACATCTTCATTAGGTATAAACCAAAACCAATTTCTTCACAAATCTATATAATGAACGCACAAGGAATATATTCCAAACCAAGCATTATCAATAGAGTCAAAATCATAGAATTCAAACAAGGAAAACGTATAGAATTCACACCAAAAAAAAAAAAACAATTGACTTTACTTGTGGTGTAGGGCCTCCACAAGCCAAGACTCTAATCAATTTCCTTACATTTTCGGAGGTGGTGACTGCACACTCAATAATCCAGCAACCAAGCTCTCCAATGCACACTTTCACTATAATTCTTCACTCTCACACACTTAGAATTTGAAATGATGAAAATGACAGCACTCATTCACACTCCTACTCTCTTAACCCCCTGGAGATTCGTAGGATAAGAGCACATTCAAGCACCAACCCTAATTTTCTCAAAACAATTCAGAAAGTGTAGAAACCCATACCTTCTTTTGATCAATCATCCACCAAAGGCCTTAATAAACTCCTTAAGTAGCTAGAGAGGATCGACTTTCGCGTGGGATATGGTTGGCTGTCGATTGAGTGGAGAAATTATTGATAAAAACACAAAATGATAGCTTAAAAAGTCGATTCCTCGTGAATCTGGGGAATTTCGGACGACTCAAGATGAGATCCTTATGTCCTCACCTGTCCAAACCTCACTATTCACTAGGCAGATTTTACACTTGCGGATGCAAAAAGATGTCCTTGCCTTCGTCTGCATCGTCCACAGTTGCCATTCGGATGCAAAATGACGTCCTCATGGTTCATCCGAAACTATCCAGAATTCGAACAGATTCATATTGGACGCATTCTATCCTTGTCTACACTCGTCCGAAACGTTCCAAGATTTGTATAGATTCTAATCAGACGCATTCCATCCTTGTCTGCACTCGTCTGAATAGGTATGGACGAAAATTCGCATCCTCAATCTCATCCGTAGTGTTCCTGGACTCAACAGTGCTTGTGCGGACGAGAGATCACGACCACATGTCGCGTCCGCAATCGTCGGCAATTGCACAGAGGGCAGTCAGGATGCAAAATCTCGTCCTTAAGCGTACCAACTCTCATTTTAACCAATCTTTACATAACATTTCCTACTTAAATCATACCCAATTATCACCCATACGATTATGTGATATAATTTAACTCCAATAAATGTTGTCCCATAATTTAACGTATTTATTTTATGAAATAACGGGGTATTATAGATTTTTCAAATGATTTTGCTATGTTTACTGTTTTGGACTGCCTGGTTGTGGTTGGATTGTTTGAATTTCTAATTCTGTTGAATACCTAGACATGACTGTTGATTCAATTTTGATTCTGCTTGGTATTAAATTATTGATTCCTCCTGGTATTCAATTAATCAATTCTGCTTGAATTGATGTGACTAATTTTTTTGTATTTTTTATTTTTATAAAATTTTATTATAATATTTGAAAAAAAAATTAAACCTGGTTCTGAACCGGTACCAAACCAGAATTAGAACCAAAATTCCGGTTCGGTTTCAGTTTGGTACTAGTTTCCCATATAACCGGTTTTGGTTTTGGATTTTCAAAACCGAAACCAACCGGTTCGGTTTAGTTCCACTTCGAAACCAAACCGAACCAAATCGGACCATGCACACCCCTAATTGTAAGCTATGGGACGTCCCTCAATACTAAATAAAGACGTTGAGTGACTTTCAAATCCATCTATACAAGTAGAAATGATGTCCTCTGCGAGAGCAAGAAAAAATATTAAATCCCTTTACACCATCCAAGAGTGACAGAGTATCAGAAATGGAGGTGGAACCTATTTCAGCATTTCAAGTCAATGAGCAACATGCTTCGATCATGAAGTTGTTATAGAGGTGCATTTGATATCGACATCTCTATACGATGAGTTTCGTTCATTAAGTGACTCAGAAGATGATGATTGAGGGAAGAGTAAGTCTTGTTCTTTCTGACATTTTCTTTTGGTGGATGGTGGGTGATAAGTAGGATTTACAATAATTATTTATTATTTAATTTAAGTTTCATTTGTCATATGAAAGTTGTTCTTTTTTTTAATAGCAATATTGGTCTCAGAGGAATATATTGTTAATTGGTTTGGGATTTTTGATGTGTGAAGGTTTAATATGTATTTGGGTGTATCTAATTCCATATAGGTTAAAGAGCTTATGAATGTAATTCGTAAAGAAGATGATGCAGTTGCACATGGTGGATCGATGAAAGCTCATAAGGTTCTTGCCAACATTGTAGAGTCTTTGGCATTGTGGCCCATACCTCAACACCGACTACATGTCATTAGACAAATGTTCAATAAATAGATCGATATTGTTATAACTTCAGCACAAAATTGATTTGAAAGCCCCTTTGCTTGTAACATGCTTCTCGCCATCTCCATAACAGTTTGATTTCTTCGCTCAATGACTCCGTTTTGCTCTAGAGTATAAGACATTGTCAATTCCCTATAAATGTCATTTCTTCACAAAAACAATTAAATTTGATAGAAATAAATTTTCCACCTCTATCAATATGAAGAGCTTTGATTAAAGAACATTTTTGCTTTTCAACCTTAACTTTGAAGTACTTCAATTTATGAAACGTTTCTGACTTGTTCTCCAAAAAATAGACCAACTCATGCAAAAAAATATCATATGTAAATAGCAAAAAATAACAACGGGCACCAAAAGATGCTATATGCATGGACCACATAAATCAACTTATATTAATTCAAAACCCTTTGAAGCCCTCTAAGTTTTTCCAAAATGAAATGCTTTTCTTGATTGTTTCCCTTAGATGATACATTCATATATATCAATAAAATTGATTTTTAATAATCCAAAACCCCTACCCTTTTCACTTAGCAATTTCAAACCCTTGATGTTGAGATATCCATACCGCAAATGTCATAGCTTTGAATCACCTTTTTCGTCAGCTGCTAGAACAAAATTTCCCATGCTTGAAACTTCAAATGGAAACATTTTATTGAGTCATGTTGATAGTGATCAAAGGTTAACATGAGATCTTATTTTTAATAATACATGGATCATCATCAAACAATATGGAATATCCAAAAACCATTAATTACCTCACACTTAGCAAATTATATCCCAAATCCGGTACAAATTAAACATTGTGCACGAGTTTTACCTTACCATGAGTAGCTTCAACATCCACTGTACCTTTTACTGCAACTTGCATTTCTTTGTCATTTCCTAGTTGCGCTTCATTTTTTGTCTCATCAAGCTCCATAAATATTGATTTGTTGTCTGTCATGTGATTTGAACAACCACTATCTACAAAGCATACATCACTCATCTTATGATTAGTATTAAATTGTGTTATAAAAATGTTACTTTCTTTTCCATTCTCTGTTATAAAAACTAATTGTTGATCTTTGTGCCAAGAGTCTGCTTTTATATGCCCATATCTCTTACAATGAAAACATTGAACATCAACTTGGTATTTCTTTGTTCACCAATTTGTTGTTGCTCGTTGAAGTGACCTCTACTTCTTCTGTTACCACGACCACATAACCCTCCTCTTCTACAACTTTTACTTGTTGATCGTTTAACATTTCCAATGTTGGTGGCTGCCTCCTTTACTTGAAATGTTTTTTCTTCAAGCTTTTCAAACGACTGTTTAATCCTTGCCTCATGTGCTAGCAAAGATCCCATTGGTTCACCAAAAGAAAAAACCGATAAATCTGTAGATTCTTCTATGGCAACAACTACGTGATCAAATTTGAAGTTGCGCTTCTAAGTACCCGTTGAACATCTACCTGAACAATAATATTTTCTCCATATGATTGCATTTGGCTAACTACTGTTGTTGGTTGAGACAGAAAATTAGCAATGGACTCTCCATTTTTTATCGTTAAAGTTTTAAAATTATGCCTAAGTGATTGCAATCTCACCAAAATCACATTTGAATCTCCTTAATACTCCTTTTTCATAATTGACCAAGCTTGCTTCGATGTAGTCTTCGATGCAATTCATGAGAAGATGCTATCTATCATGGATTGCCTGTTCAATGATCACTAATGCCTTTGAATCTTTCCTTCAGTTATCCCTCAATACACTTTCTTCATCAGGATCTACATATCTGTATTCTACAAAGTCCCAAAGATCTTGAGCTTTGAGTAAGAGTCTTCATGTGAATACTTCAAAACTCGTAACCTTTTTCCTTGAAATTTGGAATAAATGGTTGTGTAACACCCATTGCATTTTAGTTGCTAGACATTGGTTTTCTCAAGAGTTTCACTCAACTCACGTGTTTACTGTAATGGTTGGCTCGTGATATCTGACCTATCAAAAATAAATAAATAAATAAATATGGTATAAATTTGGGGAAAAACGTATTTGGAAACATTTTCCCCAAATTGGCATTTCGGGCGAGTGTTGCGAAAGGTGGGGAGACCTAATGCAAATTCCAATTGCAAGAAAACCAATTCAACAAATTAGGCCTAATCGGTTAGCTTAAAAATCTGGGCAGTGACTTCAACCAATCATAACTTCAATTGCATAAAACAAAACGTTACCAAAATTTCAGGGATCCATGAGGTAACATAGGTGATAGTCCAGTTCAAAAATCTCTCTTAAATTCGTCGTGAAACGAAAGTTAAGCACAGAACAAAAATCAACTCCAAAACAGTTTTTCACCAAACAGAATCGGCGCCTTTCAAAGAAATGGGCATAAAATCTTGAATTTAAATCCAAATAACTTGAAAATGGTGCTAAGCTCTTCCTATTAAATAGGGCTTCAACCCCATAAAATTATAGAGTTAACCTAAAAAAGAACATAACGTAACAAAAGAAAACCTGCGAGTGGTCCACGAAAATCCTATGCCTGGTAGCCTTGACTTCAACGAATTTCTTGGAAGAAACCTCTCCACTTCACTTTATCTCCACTTTTCTGGAACTCCACCCTGGGTTAGTAGCTAGAGCAAGCTACTGGAAATTCACAGTATAAAATCTAACCCCAAAAAGTAGACAAACATGGGGAAAGAAGTTCTTGGAATTCAGGCCGCGGAATTCCTTGGCTGAAAATCCGATGGGGTGTTTTTTTGGAGGGAGCTCCGAAAACAAATAAGCTTCAGCTTCAAAATGGATTCTAAACAGCGTTTAGATGACCTTAAGGAGGCCTTAACTATCCCCATTGGTTATTCGGGAAGTGCGTTCAAGGTCACAACATCAGCGTTAGCGGGTTTTGAGAGGGGCGATTATAAGTAACCTCTATCGTCGCTTGTTAGCGTTGTTGCTTTTGCATGCAGATTGGCCCATTGGCCCATTGGCCCTAGTAGGCTTGCCACAGTTGAGCTGTGAATTTTGTCGTTGCAAGGTATTGATTGTTAGGGGTGGGCAAATTAGTCATCGGTTCCGATTCCAAACCTCTTGGAACCGACCATTCGATTCTCGGTTCCAAGATTAAGGAACCAGAACCGCACGGTTCTAGACCAGAAACCGAAACCGAAACCGAGGCTCGGTTCCGGTTGGTTCTGGTTCCTAGCAAATCTAGTTCGCATAAATTAAATCCACACAATACTGACTTCTCGTCCAAATATGGATCGTCCAAAACCAGACTGTACAGAAGAGCATGAACAGACTGCAATTCAGATTTCTGTTCTCCCTCGGATTGAACAATCATTACGTGGGTTACTTGAGCTTATAGAGGAATTCAGCGTTGTGTGTAACTCAAATCGCAGTTCACCGGGTTAGGGACCCAGCTCTCTGGCAGTGAAGGACAAAGGGAATAGGATCGCACCATCGGTGGGTCTTTTGAGGTTGAAAATGCTTTTGCGTCGACCAGTACTGGTCGATATAATCTCATTGTTTTTTATATCACTACATGCAGATACTTCTTCTCTCGTATGTCGTCGAAGCTATAAATATCGTCGATGTTTTTCCCTATTGGGAAATTAACAAAATAACTATTGTACTATGAGGTTAATGACAAGTCAACTACTGAATAATATTTGTTAACAACTTAAACTGAATTATGAGAAATGAACGACACAAATATCACCATTACCTATTGAAAAAAACATTACAACGAAGACGATGCCGAAACATACTCTCTGCAATTCTAATTTTACTTCAATTTTGTGCTAAAATTGCAATGATTAAAGCAATCTTACTGAGAGGACAATGTCAGGAAGCTACAACATGGTCTTCTCATTTTCGAAAACAATTCCCACATTTTTCAATTTTTTGAAAACATTATTGAAAGTCAACATGACTCTTCTTGGTCCATCGTCGTCGTCCAGTTCTCATCACCATCTTTTCTTTCCTCTTTTTGGTCCATCGATGTCGTCCAATACTCATCACCAATATATCACTTTTTGTAAAAGAAAGTAATCTTTCCTCACAGGAAAATAATCTTTCCTTGGCGTTAACGTGAATGCGGCGTTTGTCTCAACATTTTTTGATAGAAAACGTGACTATGAGGTTTGCGTTGTTCTTTTTCTATAGTTCGAAGTTTTAGTTGTCTATAAAATTTTTGTAAAGTTTGACATGATGTTGATCCCAAAATTTAAGATTTATTTTGTTAATTTTTCAAAAAAAATATATATAATAAGTTAGTGCAACTAGACCGCAACGTGGTGTTTGGTTATATATATATATATATATATTCTTCGTAAAACACTTTCTCCTTCCACCTCCAGCGGCATCCACCATATTTCTTGGCACCAAAACCTTAGATTATATATATATATATTTTCGTAAAACACTTTCTCCTTCCACCTCTCGCGGTATCCACCATATTTCTTGGCACCAAAACCTTAAATTTATATATATATATATATATATTCTTCGTATAACACTTTCTCCTTCCATCTCCAGCGGTATCACCATATTTCTTGGCACCAAAACCTTAGATTATGTATATAATCTAATAGAGCCAATATGACATGATTTCCATTACCAAAAGTGAGAACTTTTACATTTAAAAACTTTTATCTTAACATTACTGCACCAAAATCTACCCAAAAGTGTACGATAGAAAAATTAAGCTGACATACCTCATTGTGCCTTTAATGACAGTATACCCAACTAAATCTCGAGCTAAGTTCTTTGAAACCAAGTTCTTCTATTAAAGTCCGAATTTTTATAAAAATTTCAAAATAAAAGGATCAAATTTTGTTCCCCTTTGAAAACTCTACGTTTTCCCTTTGGATTTCCTCCATTTGTAACCTTCATCAAGCACATCAACACCGCTCTTGGTCTGGAAACAAAACCCAGGCTTACTCTCACTTTCCTTCTCGCCATTATCTTCTTCACCCCCATCGGACATACTCCTTGGTTATGATCATCACCTCATTTCATCTCCCATTTAAACACTCACCCACTTCTCCAAATACCCAATGATGATTTGCTCTTGATTTTTGTGATGAAAGGGGATCTACCCCTTCGAACCCAAAAGAGTTTTCTTCCTCTTTGTGCTGGAGCAACAGCAGAGGCAAAATTAAAAAACAATGGGAACGAGATTCTCTCTCTCTAGTTGGTAATTGCCACACAAAAACAGGAATATTAATTTAAATAATTAATTCAATTTAAGGGTAACCTTTGAATTTAAATTGGCGGGTCTCACATTAATACTGTTAATTGACATTGATCCTTGAAATAATCACCTGCTTTTTTTTAAAAAGATGAAATACAGTAAAATACTATCATATGGTTCATGTTGCTCTCTTTCAGCTAGGATTTTTATTAGGGTTTTTGTTGCTCCACATGTCTTTGAATCATTGTACAAGGACAAGAATGATAGCATCCCGCACTATACCAAACCATGGACTAACTATTCCCATGGTTTGAAATTAGAACCGTGGATAATCAGAACCAAACCAAACCGTAAAATATAGTTGGGTTCTAAAATAAAATAAAAAAAAATTAATATTAGTAATATATATAAAGTATTAAATATGAGATTAATTAAGGTGAGAGAAAAAAATGTGGATAGATGAGAGAGAAAATCCCCATACACACAAAATGAATTACAAACAAGATTGCAATAATAATAGCCTAATAAGACGCTAAGTCGAATATACAAAATAAATATGGTCTATTCGATACAATTCCTCATACAAAATAGGTTTATGAAAATATCAATAATTTTTTTTCCGGTTATGTTATATTGAGTATTTTTAATGATGTAAATAAAAATCAGATCACTAAACTCTAGCATTATATGTTTAATTTTTTAGTGGATTTTAACAATTATCTTATTAGGTTAAGCTATAATAGTCCTTAGAACTTATTATTTCTATCAATAAATATTTTTTTTATCAAGAAGTATAGATGATTAAAAATCAACTTGATAGCTTAAACTTTTGACGTATCTAGTGATTAATAAATCTCAAATTTGAATCTGCATAGCATAAAATGGGACAGCACGCCATGTAAAGGTAAAAACGACTCAAGATTTTGTTGATTATGATGATCTAATCTATATCTGTGGGGGTGCACAGTTCCACATAGGTTGGGAGAGTTACAAGTGAGTGGTTTATAAGTAGAATGCTCCTTCATACTTAGTACAACATGTTTTGGGCTAACGTTTAGAATAAAACGTGCAGATTTTAGCGCAAAGCAGACAATATTGTAATAGAAGAATTGGGGACTCCACAATAGTATCAGAGTCAAATCTCAACTGAAAGTGTGGCTGACGAGGACATCAAGACCTCAATAGGGAAAGATTGTGGTAGTCCGTCTTATGAAGGCAAAGACGACTTAAGATTCTGTTGATTGTGAAGACCCACCACATACCAATGGGGGTGCATAATCTCACATCACTTGGGAGAGTTAAAGTGAATGATTTATAACTAGAATTCTCTTACCTACCTAGTACAACACGTTTTGGACTAACCTCAATAGCAAATCTTGCGAAATTCGGTCAAAAGTGGACAATATTGTATTAAGAAGTTTGAGGACTCCACATAAAACATTACTCCGAACAAATTTTTTTTATTCAAATGCAATTACCATAAAAAAAAATGAGCTAGAGACGTGCTAAAAGTCTAGATGTTTGAATTAATTTGTTGCTTGAAACATTTCAAAACTATTTTTTAATAATTATGATTGAATAATTCTAGTAATTACGGGATATGAACATGGAAAAGCCCACATGTTTTAAAATAGTTTTTAACTTTTCCTTTCCATTTGGGCCATCTAAAAAGCCAAGCCATATCTTCATTTTACTAATAGACCTAATGTTTCAAACATTTGAAGGGTTCTTTGGTTAGTTTATTTATTTTCAAAATTAAACTTTTGAAACAAATAACCTTTCCACAAAAACAAATATATATTCATAAAATTGAAAAATAAATTTTGACAAAGCACCATACTTACATTGTATGAAATTATCGGAAGGATTCTGACGAATATTAGCTAACTTGAAGTACCTTATAATGACCAAAACGTTACGAAAGAACATGTATGATCGTATTATTAATATATTTTCGATATAAAAATAGTTTTATTGTCTAGTTCTTCAAATTGAATAATAATCTTAAATAATAATTTATATTCCCATGAATTTTTTAATAGATTATGTAAGTTATCAGCATCAATATACACGAAAAGCTTATATTGTCTTCTAAATAATTACAATATAACAACATTTGATTGAGTAGAAGTGGGATGTGGAGAAACGAAGATGAACAATTCTTTCAATAGTTTTATGAGCGTTTATTATTTATTTATTATTATTATTATTTTAATAATTATTTTCTCAATTGGGTTAGGTTTGCAATGAACAAAGCAAACTTGTTTTGTGCAAATCAGAAGACATTTTTGTGGATTGGCATTTGTTAATTTGCAATTAATTTAATTATCAAAGCCTTTTTCACTAGTTGGGTGACGAACATCCACTCGGGTGGGGATTAAAGAAATAATAGGTTTTGATGCACATAATTTTTGCGTTAATATGTTTTTAAAAGTATGACTTTGTTGTTTCGGCACGTGGGTTGGCTGCAAATGTGTCAAACTACTTGAGCTCAGAATTTAGGCCAGTTAATTTTTCTATTTAAAACATAATCGCGATATTTATTCCGTTTTTTTATTATAGTTGAGTGTTTTATTTGTTAGTAAAAATTATTGAGTGGTTAATTTGTCATTAACCTTATATTACAGTTGTTGTTTTGTTAATTTTCCTTTATAGTATTATAGAAATATCTATCTTGTACAATAATAATTTTACATTGAAGTGGGATCCCAACTATTAAAATGCCATATTGTCTAATCTATTGCATCTTTTTTAATGTGTAATTCATCCTTCCAATGATGTGTAAATTGATTAAAATGTAAAATTACAGTGTATTCCACTTTGGTTTTGACATTGAATTGACAAATTCTCCAAAGTCATGGATCCAATTATTATTTTATTGGAAATATCCAATCATCCATCACCTAAAATTGGTGGAATTCTTTTGGTGCATCATGTGGTTGAGTTTCTTCTATGAGTGTGGCATATTTGGGCATTTTTGTTACCAAAATCATCAAAAACATTTACACATTCATCACTGTTTATCATCTTAGATTGAAATGACCCAAATTCTGTTTTTACTTAGCCTGAAAAAGTCGGCACTACCACTATGAATTTGCTTTAGCATATTATTCTTCCATGACGAGTGAGTTGGTTGGACAAATTTTTTGTGGGTTTTTTTATCAGTAGATTTCTACGTTTAAATGTTCTCATATGTCATCTAAGACTACATCCCGGTGTTGCACTTATGCACTTTCATTTCATAAGATATATTTTACCATAGTTTGTTCGTGCATATACACTATAGAGAGATATGCACATGCCTTAATTTTGTGGCTACATGCCTTTATGTTCATTCGCAAGTAATTAAATTTGAATTTTCTATATTGGTAAAAAACAATATTGGTCATACGTGACAACCCGCCTTTTAAAGGAGAAGATAACCCAATATCGGGTAATACTTTGGACTAAGTCCGTGCGAGGAGAGTTGCACAGTACTTAATAAAATATATTTTAAAGTAAAATCCGAATACAAAATTATGTAGAGTCACACATTGTCTCTTAGTGGAACGAGGACACTATACTAGTCCAAGCTATTAAAGTTTTTGCTTATTTTATAAAAAGAAAGCCAACCATAAAAATATAAAAGACTCATGTTGCAAACCTTTATCGTCTTTTTTCATTGAATGTCTTCATCCATCCTGGAAAACAAATTGTTGAAGAAATCATCAATCATTTTTTACTTAGTTTTTGATGAATTATAAATTACCGACAATACAAAAATGTAACTTAAAGAGTACAAAACACGAGTCTCGTGACAATAACAAGTCGAACAAGCCAACAAAAATTCTAACAAAACACAAATTAAGAATCGAGATGATCGACCAAAAAACCTGCGTAGAATAATATGTTTTTGGCTGATAAAATCAAAATTTTCAATGAAAAAAAGCTCAATAAACATACCTTTCGAACAAAAAGTTGACTGAATAATTGAGTTAAGCTTTCTTAATAACAATGGTAATTAAAAGTTAAATAAGAGTTTTAAAGGGTTCATAATTGATCATAAAAGGAATCCTTTTTTTCTCTTTGATACATTTGAATCTTTGACCAAAACTTTTTGGGAGATGATTGTTTGACTTGCTCCTTCAATTATTAGAGAATCTTTCCCCTTTAACGTCTCCATAGTTTGATCGTACAAGTTTCTCTCTGAAAGACTGACGTCTGTGTCGTTTTCTTGCTTTAGACACTTGGTGAAGCATAAAAAAAAAGCTTGTGGTTTCGACGTTTTTGAAAAATACAAACACAGCACACATTTTCCTGTCAACAATTTTTAGCTTTTGATGCTTTTATTTCTTAGTGTTACATATAATATTATAATATATAGAGTAATTAACAATATGACCTCCCTCGAGTATGAAATCTCTTTAAATGATACTTTCAATTTCAAATTTTAAATTCTAACACCTCAATATTTGAGGCATTATCAACTGGTACCATAAACTTCAAATTTTGAATTCTGATACCTCAATGTTTGAGGCGTTACTAACTGATACATTATCCATTACTTCATCCGTTAAACGATTCGCGGTTGTCCAGACCAGAATGTTGTTTCAACATTCGAACGCCCAGACCTAAGAAAATGTTGTGTCGTGGTTGTCCGAACTAGAGAGCAGTTTTTATTTGCGGACGACTAGATATTGAGATGCAGATATGAAAAGCGAATATCCAGACATGAGATGCAGATATTCAGAATACATGAATTAACACTTTCATAGATGATCGGTATACAGTGTGCAGCTGTGTTTCTTTCATTGCACGTGCAACTCATGTGAATCATTTAATAGATAGAGCATGAAGGAGGTGTCAGTTGGTAACACCTCAAACATTGAGGTGCCGACTTCAAAATTTGAAGTTTAGGGTATATGTTGGTAACGCCTCAAACATTGAGGTGTAAGAATTCAAAATTTGAAGTGTAAAGTATCAGTTGGTAATACCTCAAACATTGAGGTGCTATAATTCAGTTCAAGATATCAATTGAAGAGACTTTCATATTTTAAAGGTCATATTGATAATTTCCCTTTATATATAATTGTTATAAGTTTTGAAAGGGTGTTGTAATTCTTGAACCTCTAAAATTAGGGTGGACACAGATCAAGTTAATCTAGTTTTGAGGCCGAATAGAATCAAACTGTGAACTAACAGTTCTCATGATTTAAAATCGAAATCGAAACTGGAACTGTGGATAACCGTTAGAACTGAACCATTATGAGCCGTTTTCAAGTTTGGATTAGGTTGGAATTGGAGTTAGGTTAAATTTTGTGACCTGTGATTTAGTTCAGTGCTAACAGGTTTTTGCACAAAAAATTATGAACTAAATCACGATCCACAATTCTTATACATTAAGGACAAATTACTATTCTTATAAAGGCAGGAATCGAAATGGAATTGAACCGCTTGTTCCAATTCGAACCTCAGTTTTGGTTCAGTAATGCCAATCCCTGTCTAAAATACAATCTAGATTGAAAAGCTCCAATTGAAAGCTTCAACAAAGAAATTATACATGTATCTTTATTTTATTTCTAAAATTAGAGTGGAAAAACATGAATGCGTGTTTATAGAATGCTCCCATAGTTGGCATAAGTAAAATATCCATTTTTTGTAATTAAAAAAAATATATTGAAATTCTTGAGGAAATAAATATATGAAAATAAAGACGATAAAATTATTGAGGAAATTAATTTATTTTAGGAAAATTAACAAAATAACTATTATACTATGTGATTAGTGATAAGTCAATCACTAAACAATTTTTGCTAACAACTTAAACATTAAATAATGAGAAATGAACGACTCAAATATCATTGTTACCTGTTGAAAAAAACATTACTGCGAGGACGATGCCGAAACGTTACTCTTTGCAAATTCTAATTCTATTACAGTTTTATGCTAAAATCGCAATAGTTGAAGCAATATTACCGTGAAGACGATTCCAAGAAGCACTGACATGGTTTTCTTGTCGTCCAAAACAATGCGTTTTTAATTTTCCGAATATCTTCTCGTCATAAAAAAAATTCATTTTTCTCAATTTCACCGTCCAGTTCTCATCACCATCTTCTCTTTCCTCTTCTTGGTTTATCGTTGTCGTCTAGTGCTCATCATCAATGTCTCACTTTCTGCAGAGAAAAGTACTCTTTTTGCTGCGGAAAGTACTCTTTCTGCGGCAGAACGTAATCTTTCTTCCTGCAGAACAACGACGTTCTGCAGCAAAATGTCATATTTCCATAGTAGAACGTCATATTTCTGTAGCATAAAGTTGTCGTTTGGCTCTGGAATGTAATTTTTTTCGCAGATAGAATGTTGTCTTTCCACGTAAAAAGTAATCTTTCTGTAAACGGAACGTTATCATTCCACGCGGAAAGAAATTTTTTAAAACTGTCTAGTAGAAAGACAAAATTCTGTAGCGGAGAGACAATATTTTTTAATGGAAAGCGTAACCGCGATGTTTGCTCCGTCTATTTTCTATATTTTAGTATATAAGTTGTTATAAAAAATTATTCAGTGATTGACTAGTCATTTATTACATACAGCACAGCAGTGGTGGTTGTTTTATTAATTTTTCTTTATTTTATGTTAAGATATGATTGCCATCGTCAACGTGATCAAATTGAAAGTTGCATAAAACCCCCCCTCGTGTTTTTGTAGTGGAATCTTACGCTACTCTTTCTGTTTCTGCATTAACTTTAAACAGTACAAAAAAGAATATTAGAAAAAAAAAAAAGAACATTTTAATTAATCAATAAATGATTAACTTAATCTCTCATTACAGCTAACCACTAATCCACGTTTTTAATATTTTAATATTTTTCAAAGTTGCAAGTGTTTTTGTTTCTCAATTATATATGATCTTGGATCATTTTTAGAGCTGTGACATATATTGTCCTGTTTTTATTTTATAATTCTAAATGAATAATTAATATGACAAAACTCAGTCTAAATCAACACAGTCTCCATGTTTACTTGAGACCGCATGATCTTTGAGGACCCCTCCTTTTGTATTTCCAGACCTTTTGGATTCTTCAATTAATAAAGGGAAAATGAGAAAATGACAAATTAATCATCGTAGTTTGTGATTAATGACAAGTTAACTATTATCTTTTATTTTTTAACAAATTAACCACTTATGTATGGAAAAATGACAAAGCTAATATCGCTGTCACGTTTACCGTTAACAAACTGATGTATAGTAGCGGCTATTCGTAGACAAACCGTCGCGACTTCGTGGTTTTTCAAGAAAAGAAGACGGAATTTGGTTTGAACCGCTGTAGTTTTTGAAGTAGCCATGAAAAATAGAGTTTCTTGAGACACCGCCGTGGTTCAGGCCAAATTTCATCTTCTTTTTTTGGAAAACCACGGAGCCACAGTGGTTTGTCTACGAACCGTCACAGCTCCACATCAGCTTGTTAACGGCAAACGTGATAGCGATGTTGGCTTGTCATTTTCTCATACATCAGTGGTTAATTCGTTAAAAAATAAAAGATAGTGGTTAAATTTTGTCATGATCGCAAATTACGAGGGTTAATTTGCTATTTTTTCATTAATAAATAATAAAAAAAACTACTGAAAATGTAAATAATATTATATATATATATATGAATGAGTTAGAAGGTGAATGGTTGTTGCAATTAAAAAGACGACTTGTCGGCGGGCCTACGTGCCTGATAACGTAGAGGGATGTGACAAATCATGCAAATGCAAAGCCATTGGGTGCTGTGCTGATTAGATGCCCATTTTTTTCTTCCCCCTTGTCGCCACCTTACTATTTGAGAAGGTTATTTTCGTCATTTCAACTTTATTCAAATTAAGAATAAAGACACATTTACGACTGTGTACCTATTAATTTATTGTAACCATGAGAAGTAATTCAAAATTACTATGTTAAATTAAAGTGTACATTAAATGTTATTAATGGTTAAATATTAATAAAATAATGAAGACACACAAAGTGATTAATGTGGAGAATAAGGCAATAAATAGAACATGCTTTTAGAAAACAAGTAGTGTTTTGTGTTTTGTGTTTTGTGTTTTGTGGGTGACACACAGACAAGAAAATAATCAAACTCTCTCTACTGTCCAAATTATTGTGGAAGCACCATTTTGGATAGAATAGAATAGGGTTTTGTTTTCTCTCACTACCACATATCTTTTCCTATCAATTTTGAATAACATTTCTATCTTTACCTCTTAAAAAATGAGGTCATTGCAATGTTCTTGCAAGAATGTGACTTGTATCTCGTAATAGTATATTAGTTATAAAGGTCATCAAATGGTTCACCGCCCCCGTTGGCTCGCTTAAGGCTAGATTTACCTTGGTCAAAATTTTTCCTTAAAGGGATGGTATGAGGTCGGGGCTGAACTTGTTTTCCCGCGTGCTGGTTTTGAATGAGGAATTAGTGTCACGACAAAAAACATAACAAAGTTGTGGGACTGAAAATTCTATAAAGGACGTAACGATGGTGAAGTACAGGTGGCGCAACACTAAAAGAGTCAACCCAATTGGCCAAGGTTGGCAAACCAAACCACAGACCACAAAATTTTATTTGATCAAATCAGGTCGGGACAAAAATCTTGCTCAAGGCTTGTCGAACCAGGCTCGAGTCAAATCTAGACCATAATTTAGCTAGCTGGCTTGGTCAAGTGACCAGTTATGACTTTAAGTCAGTTATATCAAAGAATAAATGACACGTAAAATGTAATATTCAAAAGTAAATATAATAATCATTGTCATTTCATGAAATAGAATAATAAAAATTGTTTTGACATATTTTGACGATGTTATCATAATTCTCGACAAAGTTAAAAGTCTTCTCAATTGCTCTAATATCTATTCTAATTTATTAATAAAAAATAGTATTATCACGCCTCATAGAGAATTAGAGACAGAACAGAAAATGACTTGACCCAAAAAGGAATCAAGTCGTATGACCTTTTAACTTATTTACTTAACAAATAGCGGAAGACTTAAATGAGAAAATAAATAGTAAAGTCCCAACCAAAATGGGTTACACATAGGTCTATGTAATACCCTGAATTCTTGTTATATTAAGCCTAAGATGATAATTGTGATATTTGATGATAATTGGAGATATATGAGATGATAGTAGTATTAGTATAGTGATTTGTGGTTTATGGTTTTTTGAAGTGTGAAATTTTCTATGTTTTAGTAGGATTAGCAGGGAAGTGGTCGATTAGTGGGTGGTTTGATCGACCACTAAGTGTTTAGTTTGAAGAAATGGAGTTCCCTGTTGGTGTGGCGGTCGATCATGGATATTAGTGGTCGAATGACTTCTTTACAGATTCAAAATAAGGAGGTTTTGTGGACGATCGGTGATCAATCGGCTTCTTCACGGGATTGTGAAGTTTATGTTTTTTCGATTGAAAGGCGGTCGATTAGTGTCTTTATAGATTGAAAAGTAGGGGTGTGCAAACCAAACCAGAACCGAACTGGAACCGGTCGATTAGGGTCGGTTTGGTCGGTTTTGCACACCAAAAAATCGACGTTTTTTTATTTGTGAGAACCGAGTGTTTTAATTAAGTTTTCAGTTTTGGTTTCTCAAAACCAAAAAATTGAAATCGAACTGCATAAGTTAGATTTTAGGGCTTTTGGAGTTCCGTGTTCGATCAGATTGCAGAAGAGAAGAAAACTCAAGAAGAAGATGCTCGCTAGTCGCTCGACACTGTTGCTCACAACTCGCTGCTTTGCTTTGGAAACTCACTTCGCCACTCACCACTAGCAACATCGCAACGTCTCCCTTTCGATCTCCAGTTAGTGAATCGTCTCTGCAGCTCTGCCCTCTCGGCTGCCGCTCGTCCATTGCCAGTCGCCTAATTGCAAGTTGCCAGCCCCCCTCAATTTGCCCTCGCCAGTCGCCATTTACTTTCTCAGTAATTAATAATTTTACCTTCAATTATAAATATGATTCTGCTGTGAATTGTGATGATTTGGAGTGAACAAATCCAAGAATAGTTGTGGATTTGATCCTTCTATGCTCCCTGTCTTGGATAATTTAAACTATTGCACTGGATGTGGGAATTTGAATTTCTACTTGAGAAAATTTCAAATAGCAGTTTGAATATAGCAAAAGAGGCCTTCGCTATTGCCATTAATGCATTGTGTGAGGTTCAAGAGAGGGAAAATGTCTAATATTTTTTGGAAAAAATGTTACGTGTTGGATCTAAGCCTTTGATTTTTACTTAACAATTCCTTAATTAAGTGTCTGTGTAGAGAATAGTTTTTTAACAATGTTTCGATTCAGTTCCGTTTTCCCTACAACTGGTTTTGGTTTTAAGGTTTTGTAATTTCAAAGCCGAAACTAGCCGATTTGGTTTGGTTTGGTTCGATTCCACTTCAAAATTGAACCGAATCGGACCATACACACCCCTATTGAAAACATTGTGGTTTGCGTTTGATCAATGGAAAGAAGATGATTGACAGTTTATTATGGAGAAAACGTAGAATTTATCTCGGACTGATTTGGCGGTCGATCATGTGATGGTTGGTGATTGACCGATAATACCACAGGCCACTAGAAATTGTAAGTGATGTTAGGATCTTATTGGAGGATTTGAAGGTGGCATCTTCAAGGCACGTCTAGTTGAGAAGCACCTCCTGCTTGGTGATAGTGAAGGGAAAATTCTTGTGTATTTATGTGGTTGTGAAGATAAAAGTCTTCTAAGGAAGAAACTCTCTCAAGAAAACTCTCCAGCCTATCCTATCTCTTATTCTTTGGTATTTCAAGGTACGTTGTGGGATTTTATTAAGAATTTTATAAAGTTATGAAGGTGGTGAGAAGAAGAAATGGAAAATATGGGGAAATTTGGTGAAACCGGATGATTATGATATTTGATTCTTATTGACAATCTTCTTGGAATTTTTATCCTAAACCAAATAGATATGTTAATCTGGACACCTTAAGGAGAAAGTAGGTTTTGGAATTATTTTATTTGGTTAAGAATTGTGAAAGTTATAAAGGATCTAAAATTTAAGTGAAAATCTAAATGGATATGTATGTTTGAAGCAGTGCATTACTATCATGTGTTATTAATGGATGTTTATTAGTTTTGAAGGTATTGGAATAAAAACTTTGAAGTGTTGAAGTGCATAAAGAACCTAAGGTAAGAGTGTTGAAAATAGCGTTGAAACTAACGAACGAAATTTGGAAAAGAGAAAGAGAAAACAGTGGACACCGAATTTACGTGGAAAACCCAAGACGGGAAAAAACCACAGACAGAGGAGAAATCACTATAGAAATTGGTACAATGAGCTTTGCGGCTCAAGCATATATTTATAGGAATAAAGGAAACCCTAGTCATACTGGAATTGGTAACCCTAATCCTGCAGGAATTAGGAAACCTCCAATGTGGGCCGAACCGACCTGGCCAAAAGAACCCTAACAATCTCTACCTTGACACGAATTCCACTCTATAAATATATAACTCTAGAAAACCTCTAGAAAAACCTCATCTTCCACAAATGCCCCTTAGGGCGAAATTATCAGCTAATACCAACCAAGCTCAAACAATGCTTGAACTTGGGTGTGGGCAAAGTCTTTGTCATCATATCAGCAGGATTATCATGAGTACTGATTTTACTAACTGCAAAATCACCACGAGCAACCACTTCACAAACAAAATGATAACGAATATCGATGTGTTTTGTCCTCTCATGAAACATCCGATCTTTAGTAAGAAATATTGCACTCTGACTGTCGCAAAACACTGTGGCAATCTGCAAATCTCCACTGAGCTCACCAAACAAACTCTTTAACCATATAGCTTCTTTACAAGCCTCTGTAATAGCCATATATTCTGCCTCTATAGTAGACAACGCAACGGTATCCTGTAAGGTAGCTCTCCAACTGATAGCGCAACCCCCAACTGTAAAGACATATTCGATAAGAGATCTCCTCTTATCAATATCCCCCACATAATCAGAATCAACATATCCAATAACAGGATCTGGAGTTCTTCCAAATTGAAGACAAGTGTCGGTAGTTCCCCGCAGATATCTAAGAATCCACTGAACAGCTCTCCAGTGTTCCTTTCCTAGATTTGCCATGTACCTACTAACTGCACTGACTGCGTAAGATAAATCTGGACGCGTGCATACCATAGCATACATGAGAGATCCCACTGCACTAGAATACGGAACTCGTGACATATAATTAATTTCATCATCTGATTTCGGGCATAAGTCTGACGAAAGCCTGAAATGAGCTACTAAAGGAGTACCAACAGGTTTAGACTTATTCATGTTAAACCTGCAGAGAACTTTCTAAATGTACCCCCTTTGACTTAGGTACAATTTCCCAGATTTTGTATCTCTCTGTATCTCCATGCCAAGTATCTTTTTCGCTACTCCCAAATCTTTCATCTCAAACTCTTTACTCAATTGTGCTTTGACCTTTCTGATTTCTTCAATATCTTTAGCTGCGATTAACATGTCATCGACGTATAAGAGCAGATAAATCACTGACCCATTCTGACTGTTCTTTATGTAGACACAGCTGTCATAA
This sequence comes from Begonia loranthoides, assembly GCA_022433065.1. NCBI lineage: Eukaryota > Viridiplantae > Streptophyta > Magnoliopsida > Cucurbitales > Begoniaceae > Begonia > Begonia loranthoides. The sequence continues at coordinate 14,239,249 of CM039476.1, read as the reverse complement.
TTGCTCCTTTTGAAATCTTGAGCAAGCATGAATGAATCGAACCTCTTATACTACTATCTAGGCGACTGCTTTAGACCATAAAGGGACTTCTTCAAAGAACAAACATAGTCTTCTTTTCCGAAGACTATGAAACCTTCAAGTTGCTGCATATAGATGTCCTCCTCAAGTTCTCCGTGTAAAAAGGCAGTTTTCACATCCAATTGCTCAAGCTCAAAGTCGTGCATAGCCACAACACCCAGCAAAGCTCGAATCGAACTGTGTTTAACCACTAGAGAAAACACATCAGTGAAGTCTACACCTGGAATCTGACTATACCCCTTGGCAACCAAACTTGTTTTGTACCTGTCTTCTTCAACACCTGCTGTACCTTCCTTTTTCTTGAACACCCATTTGCAGTGAACCACTTTCTTTTCTTTCGGCAATTTAATTAAGTTCCATGTGTCATTTTTCTGAAGAGACTCCATCTCCTCCTGCATGGCGATCATCCATTTCCCTGAATTTTCTGAACTCACGGCCTCTGAATAAGAAGACTGTTCTTCACTTGAATCAATGCTTTCAGCTACACTCAAAGCATAAGCAACCAAATCTGCTTCACCATATTTCTGTGGAGGTCTAATCTCTCTTCTTGGCTTGTTTTTAGCGATGGAATACTCTGGCGAAGTTGATCCTGGTGATTGTGCGGAAACTGTATCACCCTGATTATCTGAACTGGTCTGACCTGAGGACTCTGATGTCGACATTGATTCAACTTCAACCTCAACCTCGCTACCAGATAAATTATTAGTTTTATGTGTAAACTCTTTAATAGATGAATTCCCAAGCATAGCAGCTTTATCAAATACCACATTTCTACTTATTATCACTTTCTTGGATTCAGGGCACCATAACCTATATCCCTTGACACCAGGCGGGTATCCCAGGAATATACATTTCAATGATCTAGGCTCTAATTTGCCATTATCAATGTGAGCATACGCAGAACAACCAAATACTCTCAAACCTAAATAATCAACAGGATTACCAGACCAAACTTCTTCAGCAGCTTTCTTATCAAGAGCATTTGATGGAGAACGATTCACAATATAACAAGCAGTAGCAGCAGCTTTTGCCCAAAATGACTTAGGTAAACCAGAATCTGAAATCATACATCGCACCTTTTCCATTAAAGTTCTATTCATACACTCTGCCACTCCATTTTGCTGTGGAGTTCCCGGGACTGTTAGATGCCTCATAATGCCTTCTGACCTGCAGAAAGAGTTGAACTCTCCTGAACAAAACTCTAACCCATTATCGGTGCGTAAACATTTTACCTGCTTCCCTGTCTGCTTTTCAATTAAAGTCTTCCACTCCTTGAAAGTAGCAAACACATCACTTTTCTTCTTGAGAAAGAACACCCAAAGCTTTCTTGAAAAATCATCAATCATGGTCAACATATAATATGCCCTTCCCTTGGACGGCACCGGTGCTGGACCCCAAAGATCTGAGTGGATGTAACCTAGTATTTCTTTCGTACTGTAAGTGACTGTAGTGAATGTAACTCTCTTCTGTTTCTCAAAAACACAATGCTTGCAAAACTGTAATTTACTTGTGCTCCGACCATTTAAAAGTCCTCTTCTGCTAAGCTCATTCATCCCATTTTCACTCATATGCCCCAGACGCATATGCCATAATCTGGTAAGATCTTCATCTGACAATGAAGTACCAACTGCAGCATCCTCTACAACTGTAGATCCCTGCAAAACATATAAATTACCAGATTTTCTCTGCCCCTTCATCATAATAAGAGAACCACGACTAATCTTAACTCCACCTTCACCGGTGTACCTGTACCCTTTTAGATCAAGAGTACTCAACGAGATCAAATTTCTCTTCAAGTCGGGAACATGTCGCACGTCACTAAGTGTTCTGACAACACCATCATACATCTTGATTCTGATCGAACCAATCCCTGCTATCTTGCACGATGAATTATTACCCATCAACACTGCACCTTTTAGCACTAGCTCATATGTCGAAAACCAATCTTTATTGAGATACATATGAAACGTACAGGCCGAATCCAGAATCCATTCATCGGATGGCTTTGAGCTTCCGTCAGACACTACCAGAAGATCTCCTCCTGATTCACACTAGTTTTCTTCAGCGACAACAGCTTCACTAGAATTCACTGGTTGTTTTCCCTTCTGATCAGCTTGCTCTTTTCTCTTATTCTGTAATTTGTAACACTCAGATTTAATATGCCCTTTTTTCTGACAGAAAAAACAAACTTTGTTTCTGTTCCTAGACTTTGATCTGGTTTTCTAACATTTTCTGTTACTGTTCCCTTTATCGGACCTCTCTGATGTTCTACCCTGGGTGATCAATCCCTCTCCTTGAGTTCCAGATCCAACTACAAGGTGCTTCATCCTTTCTTTTGAAAGCAAAGCATCGTAGACATCTTTCAGAGTCAACGTGTCACGACTGTACAGAATGGTATCCCATAAAATATTGTACGATGCAGGCAATGAACATAGCAAAATCAAACCCAAATCCTCCTCATCATATTTGCATTCTATTGCTTCCAAATCTGAAACAATTCCTTAAATGCAGTCAAGTGTTCTTCAATCGAAGTTCCTTCTTCCATATGATGAAAATATAACCGCTGCTTCAAATGCAGCTTACTCGTCAGGGTTTTATGCATGCACAATTCTTCCAACTTTGTCCATATTTCAGCAGCAGATTTCGCCTTCATGACATCCTCCAAAATTGCATTTGATAAATGAAGATGGATCACAGATAACGCTTTTCTGTCCCTCAATAATTTTTCCTCCTCGGTCAAAGACGCTGGCATATTATCGACCCCCAACAACCTATTGTCTAATTCCATCTGAGCAAGAACATCCCGCATCTTTATCTGCCATATCAGAAATCTTGTATTCCGATCCAACATCAGAATTTCATATTTCATTGAAGTCATCCGCAAAAATTCTAACTTAATCCCAAAATATCCGACAAAATATCTAGTCCAAAATTAAGATCCCCAAATATTCCAGAATAAACCAGTCCAAAAATTATTCACTAATAATCCAACCAAATTTTGAAGATTCCAAAAAACAGAATTACCTTGCAAGTCCAGATAAATCCAAAAGGCAAAATATTTATCAATCTGCAAGCAAAAATCCAAAATTTATCAACCAAAACAATTTTCCCCTTGTTTTTCAATCGATGGCTGGACGGATCAGGACTGATCAGCGCAGGAGAGTTGGTCGGCGTCGCTCCTCTGTTCTGGATGGACGACCGACGGCTTCGTCTGTTGCGGCTCGCGGCAAGTCGGAGCAGCGGTTTCTCGTCGCTTCGGAACAAACCGATCGGAGGGCGCTTCGGTTCGGGGGCGCACGACTTCGAGACGAACGACGACAGATGACGGATCGGACACGTTTGCTGCGGATCGCAACTTCTGTTCTTCGTTGCAGTTCTGATCTTCACTTCGTCTTTGATGTTCTTCAACGATCAGAATCGATCGGTGCAGCTCGACTTTGTTGCAGATCGCGGCAGGGCTTCTTCAGTCGCTGGTGAAGATGAACGCTCGGGCAGCAAGACTTCGGGCAGGAGTTCCTTTGCGGGCAGCAATTAAAAATAAACTTTTTTTTTCTTTTTCAATTTCTTTTTCCAAAACTAAATCACAAACTCGTTCCACCTCCGATAAATTGAAAACCTCGATTTTCATAAAACTTCAACTTCCCTCTAATATCAATTGTTGAAAATTGATGTAGAGAACCTAACCTGAGCTCTGATACCAATTGTTGAAAATAGCGTTGAAACTAACGAACGAGATTTGGAAAAGAGAAAGAGAAAACAGTGGACACTGAATTTACGTGGAAAACCCAAGACGGGAAAAAACCACAGACAGAGGAGAAATCACTATAGAAATCGGTACAACGAGCTTTGCGACTCAAGCATATATTTATAGGAATAAAGGAAACCCTAGTCATACTGGAATTGGTAACCCTAATCCTGCAGGAATTAGGAAACCTCCAATGTGGGCCGAACCGGCCTGGCCCAAATGGAATTCGGGTCACACTGAACTCTAACAAAGAGTTATGTGTGTTCTTGGCCCTTTGGCCTACATCACAAGAAATTAGGGCTTGTATGATTTGTTGTATATATAAGGATAATAATATGATATGATTTGAATTGTTTGTATGCTATCACTTGATTATTGATATGTAGGATCTATATAAGGATGGTATTGACCCCTTGTAAAGATTAAAATGTAATTGTTTGATTATTGATAAGAAAAATTAAATGAAGAAATTGAAATTATTGTATTGTTATTATGTAATAGGATAATAGAATTATATACATTCATTTCATAGATATGCATCATGGTTTTGAAAATGTACATAACAAATTTGTGCATATGTTTTGAAAACGAAACTGAGATTATATAGAAATAAATGTAAATAGGTGTGATGAGGTATGAGTTTTTGAGTTGGCTGCCCCATGTGGGTCAAACGGTGCCACTCTACCTCATACAGTGATACTTCTAGCTCCTGTATAGGTAAGTGAAACTAAAGAAAAACGAAAATCAATGGAAATATATGTAAATAGATGTTGTGAGGTATGAGTTTTGGAGTTGGCTGCCTATATGGATCATGAGGTGTCACTCTTCCTTATATGGTGATATCTCCAACGCTTGAATGATTAAGTGAAAGAAAAGTTAAAGGTAAAGGTAAAGAAAAGAAATTGACATGGAAACTGCATATGTTTTCTATGGTTGCATAATATGAGCATAACATATTTTATATATCTCATACTAAATGTTAGGCTCATAGTTATTGTCTTGTGATGGAGGTGAGGATCCTATCCTTTGATGAGGGCATAAAAAGGATGTAACTGATGGAGTATTGCTATATTTAGCATTTTGTATTGTTGACGAATTGATCAGTGGGTTATGGCTCAATGTAGCATGTTTTGATATATCGTATTATGATACTTGTGTAAATGTTTTTGTAATAGATCTTAAATAACACGTGGTTGTTTTCATACCTATGCAAACTATCAAAGAATTTAGTATGGTCTTGGAATCTGATGAATGTTTTATAATATTGATATGGAACATGTTTAGAAATCAATTATAAAGTCTTCCGCTACGCACTCTAATGTAAGGATTTGATTAAAAAGAAAATTTTAAATTTTACGCGTTTTACAAAGAAAATGTGCTTTAAATTGTTATGTTTTAAGAAAAGGAAAAAGGGTAGCTACAGTCTAATAGTGACATAAGATAGAGTAGTAATACAAGTTCTTAAATTAAATGTGTCATAATTAAATGAGAAGATACAACTTAAACTTATCAATAATTAACAAAGTCAAACTTTACACAAAAAATTCACATTAAAATAACTAGAAGTAAATGTCGAGATCACTCTGCATCAACGACTGGGGATCCTCCGAACTAAATCCTAAAAAGAAATGTCGTTAGAGAAAGTTGACTAAACTCAGTAGGAATAAAGTTTTATATCCAACATTTAAAATTATGAGAAAAGTAAGGATCATGACATATATTAAAGCAACAGTGTAAAATCTTGTTATAAAACAAATAATAAGACAAACATTAGAAAACAATCGACTATAATGTTGTACATACATAAAATAGACTTTAATGTACCATATGCAAAGCCTAATGAAAATAGAGTCACTCACAGACTTTGAATACACAGTGCCTAGGCATAAATAGTAACGGCGATACTCAGTTATCGCAAAAGCTACGAAAATAAAACTCTGATCAGGTTTAAGGTTGTGCACTCAAGAACACGACATAATTAGTTGTCTCATTACTCTAGTTAGCACAAACAAGCACATCCTCTAAAGATCAAATGTGCGTACATAAAACAAAACTCTTTCACAGGTCAATCAAACTTAGTTCACTCGACCAAGATGATCAATGAAATAATATGCATGCTCAAATAAAATATGTCCAGTGAAAAATACACAATAATATCAAAAACGACGAATAACAATATTATAAAATTAGCGTAAAAAATCCTCCCTTTAATTAAAAAACTTAGGCTCAAATAAAATGACAGCCCAAAACAATGTCAAAATGGGCTCTGAAACGACCCAAAAACATATGGGTCAAAAGTCAAGGTAAAAAAATAGATCCTGAGCTGCGACCTAAACATCATGAACCGTGGCCCAAATTGAGCCTGAGCCACTGCCCTAAAAGGGTTGAGTTGCGACCAGCAAGGCTAAGCCTTTTGGGCCATGACCCTCACCTCGCTAAGCTGCGACTTTGCATGGTAGAGGCACATGGGTCGTGGCTCAGCACTTCCTGAGTCGTGGTTCAGCATCGTCTTCTCTAATGTCGGCTACACTATATCGCCAAATTTTTTCAAAATACCTATGAATTAGAGACCCGAACGATCCACAACTCATTAAGTCAAAACATATCATGATTCCATACCATAATTTGATAATATAACATCCAATTATCTAAATTCCAAAGTTGAATTTGACATCCCAATTCATCAACCAAAACCTATATCCAAGATTACAATCGAATATAAAAATGGCAACTGGATTTATCTTTTTGAAGACATCCAAAATTCTAAACATGATTATTGAGAGAGAAAGACTTTCTTAATTCTCAGTAAAACATGATTACAAAAACAACAGTCACACCTACGAAAAATTCTCAAGTGCAAAGTCCTCGATTTGTCATCTTATTTTTTCTATGATGGTCTCACTCATCCCTCGGTTAATAATATCATATTGTTGAAAGTAAAATAGTGGTAACCCACCTTGTGAAGTTAAGAATAACTCAAAATATTATTGATTGTGAGGGATCAACTCATATTACTAGGAGTGCATAATTCTTTATCGCTTAGTAAAGTGAAAAGTGAATAGTTTATAAGTAAAGTTTTTATCCCTACTTAATACAACGTATTTTTTGTTAACCCTAAGAACAAAACTGTACAAGTTTCGGCCCAAATCGAATAATATTGTACTGAAAACACTAAAAGACTCCACAAAAACAACTCTTAATTGTACAATAATCTTTCATTCCTATAAAGTAACACAATTCTTACAAGTTTTTGTTTCCTTTATTTGCCTTGGAAGGATTGAATGAATTTTTGACACGTTTAAGTTATTTCTAATTTGATATACTTTATATGTTGTTAACAACATGAAAAGTCCAATTTTGTGCATTTTGAGAACACATAGCAGGAAAATTTGCATATAGTTATTTACGTATATTGATATGTTTAATTATTTGTACATATATATAAGAAAATGAAACTTTGTCACATCTAATAATTATCAACACTTCTCATGTATCTATATATATATATATATATATATATATATATATATGTTGATTGTGAAGATGTTAATTACAGAATTGAGACTGTGGAATAAAATAGAAAATGTGACAAGTCCTTATGAGATTGGATCAATTTGGCAGTGCAAATAAGATGGTCGACAAGCAATGCATCACCCACCACCGATAACACCATCGCCGTCATCATCACCATCACCGTCATTGCCATCATCATCACCATCGTGGTTATCATCCATGTTGGATTGGCAAGCATACATGCACGCTTCCATGGCCTCAGCAAGCACCCAGCTTACTTTTGCTTTGACAGCTCTCAAATCTCTCTTATCACTAACGTTAAGGAATAAAAAAACAGTAGACGTAGATCCCACCTAACAAAAACACAATTCCATTTCTGCCGAGTGGATCCCACCTACACTATCGATCAGAATATTCAATTGGACAGCACAGTAGAGAGAAAACAGAAACGTGTGGGAGCAAGATCCTTACACGCTTGGAAAAACCACCTCCAAACCCTGTCTTCTTAGGCCTATAAATAGCCGGCTGGGTTCCATCTTTCTTCTCAGGAAACAGAGACAAACTTCTTTTTCTTCCTCTATTTCCCTCTCCTTTTCTTCTTTCTCTCTCTTGCTTTGCCACTCTGAAGAAGGGATCATGGAAGGAAAAGGTTGTTTTGGCAATTTTGTGGAGAGAGCCAAACCTTACATCGCCATGACTTGTCTTCAGTTTGGCTATGCCGGAATGAATATAATAACTAAGGTTTCTCTTAATCGAGGAATGAGCCATTACGTTCTGGTTGTTTACAGACATGCTTTCGCTACTGCCGCCATAGCTCCTTTTGCTCTTGTTCTTGAAAGGTACAAGTCATTTCCGTTCAACCATCAACCTTCCGCTAAATATCGAGTTTTTTTTTAATGAAATGGAAGAATAAATCTGAAGATTATCATCTTCATCGCACAGACAAGACTTGTTTTTCTAACTTTTTTATCTGAAATCTGCAGGAAAGTTAGGCCCAAAATCACATTCCCCATTTTCATGCAACTGTTTGTTCTGGGTCTTCTTGGGTTAGTGCAGAAACTTACTTTTAAGCATCAAAATTTGATTATTTTGACAAATTTTCAAGAATATCCAAGATATTCAACCTTTTCTTCTCTCGATCTTACAGGCCAGTGATTGATCAAAACTTCTATTACGCTGGACTAAAGTTCACCTCCCCCACCTTCTCCTGCGCCATGAGCAACATGCTTCCTGCAATGACATTTGTCATGGCTGTCATTTTCAGGTATAAATACAGACATTAGGTTTATACGTATATATACACGTATTTATACGTAGATTAAATACTAATGGGTTTGTTTTGTGAGAAGGATGGAGATATTGGACTTGAAGAAATTAAGGTGTCAAGCAAAATTAGTAGGAACGGTAGTGACAGTTGGTGGGGCCATGTTGATGACGTTATACAAAGGCCATGTCGTGAATTTCTTCTGGACTGATCATCTTCACCATGTCAGCTCCTCTGGAGGTTCAGAGAGTGGGAATGGTGATAAAGATTGGATTAAAGGATCCATTCTTCTGATTATCGCGACTCTTGCATGGGCTTCCTTTTTCATTCTTCAGGTGAATCCTGATTCAGTCTTCCAAATTTTTAAAAATTTTTAGCAATAATTGAAAAAATATGCGATTTCTTTTTAAATTTTCTTGTTTTTTGGTTTGTTTTGCAGGCTGTAACGTTGAGAAGATATTCAGCTCAGCTTTCACTTACTTCTCTGGTTTGCTTTATGGGGACTCTTCAATCCATTGGCGTTACCCTTGTAATGGAACGTAAGCCTTCTGCTTGGGCCATCGGGTGGGATATGAATCTTCTCGCTGCAGCCTATGCGGTATGCCTCCCTCTCTCTCTCTCTCTCTCTCTCTCTC
>CM039476.1:14218403-14229764 GCA_022433065.1 Begonia loranthoides | reverse complement strand
TGAAATTTGGAAGAAAGCAGCCATAGTATTTAGGTCATATTTTTACAACACTAACTTGATATGATGAGAGAGAAAGTAGCAATTTGTTTATTACCCTCCCAGGTAGATCTTCTCGGCAAGAATGAAAGAGCCCATTATAGCAACTATTATCATCATCAGTGGACTGAATGCTGTAACGATGACTCTCTCTCTCTTCTCTCATCATCTCTCCTCTCTGAATGAGCAGGGGATAGTGTCATCTAGCATTGCATACTATGTTCAAGGGCTGGTGATGCAGAAGAGAGGGCCAGTCTTCGTTACAGCATTCAGTCCACTGATGATGATAATAGTTGCTATAATGGGCTCTTTCATTCTTGCCGAGAAGATCTACCTGGGAGGGTAATAAACAAATTGCTACTTTCTCTCTCATCATATCAAGTTAGTGTTGTAAAAATATGACCTAAATACTATGGCTGCTTTCTTCCAAATTTCAGGATTCTTGGAGGTGTGCTGATAGTAATGGGACTGTACGCAGTTCTGTGGGGGAAGTACAAGGAACACAAAGAGAAGGAAGCTGAGGAAGCCATTGTTGGTCCAGTAAAAACTGGTCAAAATGGGAAGGCTATAGAAATGATGGAAGAAGCTGATGACATAGAAATGCAGAAGAACAAAAACGTGTCCACTCCAATGGTGGCCGTTAGTTTTCCAGTTCCTCAGCCTCCCATGATCGCAAAGGAAGCTTCAAGGTCTTAGGTTAACTTGCAGAGAAGAAGAAGAAGAACAAGAAAAGTAATAATAACAGAGCTGTTGGAAGGTGGCCATGGAAGGAAGGGAAAGAGAGCTTTTACTTCTCGATTTTGTTCCTTCTTTTTTCTAATTTTGTAGTTGAAATATAAGTGCGATGGAATGGACTGATGACATGAAAGACGAGAAAATAAAGAGCCTCAAATTGCTCTTCTTTCTTCTACAATAATTGCTTTTGCTGCTTTGAAAATTTCTTCGTTTGCACCTGAAAATTGCTTACGTCCGACCATAAAACTTTAAGAAAAGTGTCAGCAGGTAGTGTTTTGTGGTTGGTTCATAGTCATCACTTTTTCTTCTATTGTGCCTTCAATTATGTGGACCCTTTCCTACTTTGTTGAGTTTCGCCTAAAAAACTTAAAATCTTTTTCATCAAAAAATCGTGTTGTTAATGATTTAGTATATCTATACATTGTATATGTTTACTATTAACTAAAATTTCCAAAAAAAAAGGTAAACTCTGAATTTTGAGAGTCCGCTCAATTTAGACTGTAAGTTTGTTTTTAACAAAATGAATCTCAAACTTTAGTACTTATTTAACTTAAAATTTGAATTTGTTTTTAATAAAATGAAACTTAAACTTTGCACCGTGAACAAAATGAACCTCGAATCAATTTTTTTTGGTTTTGCTAGATTTGATTTTTGGCTCAGTTTCAGTTTTAGATTTTTTTTCAATTTATGCTCAGTTTGAGTTGGTTTGGACTAGGTTTTGGTCAGTTCTGTTTTATTTTTTGTAATTTTTAAAATTAAAAAATATATAATTATTGTAATATCAGTTCAGCTTGATTATGTTCGAAGCAAAATCAACTAATATCTAATTTGTTCACAGTTCAAAGTTCGAGATTTATTTTGTTCAAAAACAAAGTTTATGGTTTAAGTTGAATGTAATCCCAAGTTTATTTTGTAATTTACCATTAAGAAAATGGTTTAATAATGATTATGTTATTGGGTTTAGAGTAAATAAGATGATATAAGATGAGCTCCTATGACCAAGTGCGTATAGACAAGATGGTAATTTATTTATTTTCAGATAAACAAAATGGTAATTACGCTATATAAAATATAAAGGTTTTAGTCATCATTTCATGAGCAATTTTATAATCTCACTTGATTTCCAACAAAATTTTGATACGAAGGGAAGGGTCATTGAAACAAAAGATCAAATCCCCAAATACTTTTTTAGTAAATTACATCAATGGATTTGGTATGTTGATTTCTTTTTATTTTTTTGACTTTTAACATGAAAAGACTATGAGAATAGTGCTATGCACTTTCAAGATTTTATAATGGATAATTATCAATACAGCCCCTAAAGTATAGAAGTTTCTTCAACTAATACCATAGACTTCAAATTTAAAGTTTGAGTGGTTACCAACTAACACCCTCTCCGTTAGGGGTGGGCAAACCGATTCTCGGTTCTGGTTCCTGTTCTGGACCTCTTGAAACCGACCATTCGGTTCTCGGTTCCTAGAGTGAGGAACTAGAACTAGAACCGCAAGGAATCAGACCCGGAACCAAACCCAAGTCTCGGTTTCGGTTCAGTTCCGGTTCAGAACTGGTTTCTCTATTTGCTCTTTGTTTTTTTGGCTATTCATAATCTAGCCTGAATATAATCTGTTCCCCCCATCTTCTTCCATGCCTTTGACTTGTAATATTGATAAGAAGAGCTCGAAATATTATATTTCTTCAAGATATTACCAGGAGCAATGCTTCTACAAATTTGGTTTCTATAAATAGGTATTCTAAAATCTTCAATTGCGCATTTGATGGCCAAAACGAGTGATTTTGGGGCCAATTAAGGTGGGTCACGGGTTAACTAGGTGGCACGTCTTAGATCTCTGAGAGAGCTTCAATTTGATATCTTATGGAGCCGATTCTAACACTCGTACCCTGTTATGGTCCGTTGAAGTTGAAAAGGTCAAGAATCTAATAAAAGGATTCGATTCGTAAAACATATACATATATCAATCAGCAAAAACTAAGTTTTTAATTTCGGAGGCTACCTTTTATGGGAATTGTCCCCAATTCTCTCGAAAGTTCAACGGAGAACTGTTTTATATCCCCCCCTGCCATGAGATGGACAACACAAACCGGTTCTCAGTTCTGGTTCTGGACCTCTTGGAACCAACCATTCTATTCTCAGTTCCAAGAGCGAGGAACCAGAATCAGAACTGCAAGGAAATTTGGGAACCAAGAACCGGAACCAAATCTTGGTTCCAAGCTAGTTCTCGGTTCTTTGTGGTTCACCCCTACTCTCCGTTACTCCTTTGTACTCTTTTGTCTTCCACAGAAAAAATAGATGGATATCATGTTGCTTGAGGAAGGGAGGCTTTTCGAGATGGCTGCTTTGAAGCTTGAAGTAGGAGGTAGAGAAGACTGCTGGGTTGGAAAGAGGAGAGGGTGAATGCGAAGGTCTTTGAAGCCTCTACAAGGAAAAGGTTTTAGCAGCAGCACGTGTACGGACGCCATTAGAAGGGTGCAGAGGGACCTCCATGACAACAAAATTAGCTATGATTTTTTTACTTGTTCATGTACTTTCCCATATCTGTAACTGCTTCTTGCTAGTTCAGAATTTGTGCAGATTCTATCCCAGAGGTCCATTGTTTCTCTGCCACACACAAACTTCAAGCCTCCTTCGATTCCATTGATGCATAGTAAATGACCAAATCCATTACCATGAATTAACTCGTGAAGAACATGATTCTGAAGGTCGAAAACGCCATCATCGAGAGGCTTATTCCACATCCTCCCCCTATATTATTTTGTGATACTTTCTTTTCGAAACAAAGTGATTACTCTACCCTAGAGAAATTGAAAAGCCCTAATTTCAAAATTGAATAAGAAACCATGATCAAACTGAAATGAAAATGAATTCAACCAGTATAGTGGCATTGATCATAGAAAGGGCGAGAAGAGTGCTTCACATTTTCTTCAATTACATAAAAAGGGATCATGAAGCTTCGATTCTCATGAACGAGAAGTATACACCAAATTCACAACCAAATCTGCATGCCTTGAGTGTTAGTTGGTAACGCCTCAAACTTTGAGGTGTCAGAATTCAAAATTTGAAATGTCAGAATTCAAAATTTGAAGTTTAGGGTATCAGTTGAAGGAGCTCCTATACTTCAAGGGCCATATTGATAATTACCCTTTGATAACTAGAAGAAGAGAATCTTATTGATGAATCATTCTTTTACACATTTCTCAAGCGATGCGTGAGTGTATGATAACTAAGCATGTTCTTATTCTATGTACCAACTTTGGCATCTAAAACTTTTTTTTTGAAAAACAATAAAGAACAATTTAGTGTTAATGTACTGAAAATAACTTTCCTTTAAGGATCATAGCACAACTTAAGTCATCATCCATCCTTTCTGTTTACATACTTATCACGACCTAAAGGCAAGGCAAAACAAAAACATTGGATTAAATGATCAAACCCTCAAAGATGATCAAATGTTCAACCCGATGCTTTGATCCATAGTTCACAGTGAAAAACTTAAAACTAAATTTAAATCAAGTTATAGTCTACACGAAATTTAAATGGGCCGATATCTACATAATAATCGTAAAAATAAAAGATAGTGCAATAAACTAAGTCCAAGGAGAACAATGTGCAAGAAAATAAAATGTGTCACACCAACGTAAATTATATATAAACCAAGAATGAAAGATAATGAAATAAAATAAAGTAAATTAAACGTGATGTTCATTTTCTTATTCTATGCACCAACGTTGGCATTAAGAAGTTTCTCTTAATGAACAATATGATGTTAATGCACTAAAAAGAACTTTTCTTTGAAGATTATACTCACAACCAAGTCATCATCCACTCTTTCCCTTTGCATACTTGACTCACATTCACTCTCTCTCATCCTCCAATTATCAATTTTCTAGAGGAAACAACGTTGACTTTTCGATAAAATAAAAACAAGTATTTGTATTTATGGATCTTCGCTTCTTCTCGTCTTTATCGGACAGATTGCTACAACTGATCAAGGATAATCCAATGAACCTTTAATCACGAATTAGCGAAAGATTAGTGTTAAGGTGGAATGTCTACTTCCATTAATGCTTCAAAGAAGTAGAAGAAGAATTTTTCTACTTCCATTAATGTAATCATAAAATAGGTTTGGTGGAATGTCTCATACTCTTCCACTATACTCTTGTGCTAACGTTGCAACAATTGTATAATCTATTTTATTTCTTCTCTTTTCTTTTTAATATCCTACCTTAATTGTTATTTTTTTAACAATAAGATCTACATTAAATTATCAAAATAGTTAGAAGATAACAAATAAAAATACATTTTATATTCGTTATAAGTTATCTTGGATACTAATATATTGTTTTTTGTCTTAGCAAATTGAAAGTTAAATACATCGGTCCAATCAGTACAAAATTGTCTATTTTGGGATGAAGTGCAAATAATTTTGTTTTTCAAGTGATGGACAATTGGGAAATTCTCCTAGAATACCTGATTTTAAGTCGTCCTCACTTTCACATGACATATTGTCAGAGTTGTATAAATAAAATCCGACAATGTGACAATTATAAGATTATTCTTATTTGATTTTTTTTCTTTGATGTTATATTAAACAAAGTGATATTGGATAAGTAGGGTGTCAATAGTTTGTCACCATAATGAGCCACAACAAATGTATTCTACTTACATAATTGCTTACAGCATAAAATCCACTAGTTTTTGAAATCACTCACCCATTAAACAACTTCGATTCTCCACGTATTATTGTCTTGAATGTGTCTATTTTTTGCTTTGTTTGTAAAAACTCGTTTGAGATGTAGTTTGTCTCTTTGCCACAACATGGCCAACATTATTGACTATTGTTTGTGTAATTCTCCACTTAATTGTTTTTTTTTTTCTAATCGTTGTAGGTTCTTTGTTTCTAATAAAGTTCATCGTTAATAATTTAAATAATTAAAAGTAAAATTCCATGCCAGAAAAGATACGATGACATGCTACTTACCCTCTAAATTAATGAACGACTCCTTTAACCCATGATTAAATAAGTCGTGCAAAGAAAACGGCAACTGTCACACCGACTACATTTTATGTGACACAAATAATATTCTAAGGCATTGTATGTATTAATTATGTATAATAATGGCTCGCTAGGATGCTTATCTCATTGAATTACTATTGAGAATTTAAATATAGAACATAGATTTTAATTTTGGGTGTAATTATTGATTTTCAATTTTTATTCAAAGAATAATCTTAAATATAATAAACATAAAATCTTTAAAAAGGGTAGAAATAGAATTGCACATAATTTGGACCCATAAAATCTGAGCCCACAATGCTTTATTACTTGGGTCTTTCGAAGAATAATCAAATTTCATATTTTTATCAATAAAAATTAGATTTGACCACTCTAATTTTATCGTGAACTCATCATCTACTATCATTTATTGGTAAATACGAAATATGATAATTATTTAAGAATAAATAAATAGCATGTTATTAAAATAAATTCGTATTCATTTTAAATAAGTGCAAATTCAATTATTTTAAATAATTAATTAAATAAATAGCACAAATCATGGTGCTAACTAAATTTAGAACTGTAGGCGGAATAGGAATAGAAGCCTCTACTCAATAGGAATTTAGTAATGAAAAAATTTACCAAATAAAAGCATGTCACATTCTCTACAAATTTTTGGATCCATTTTATAGTTCGTCGGGTTTTTATATTATTTATATATTTTTCACTAAACATATTTAAAATCTGAGCATGCATATTTAATTTATTGTTCAACTCAATTGTGTGCGTTTAATTTTATGTATTGTTTGTTGTTAATAATAGTAATGAGACAACTATATATGTTGTGTTCCTATAAGCAAAATTCTAAATCTAGTCAGGGTCATTATAGGTGTTGTGATCGCTTAAGTATCGCCGTTATTTATATTTGTTGTGCCTCTGGCATCATATGTCCGGAGTTTGCGAGTGACTCTATTTTGACTGAAATCTCATACAGTAGAGAATTATTTTATTTACATATCACACTAGGTAAGATTGTTTTATCACTTGCTCTATTGTATGATTTCTAACTCTTGCATATGAAATGTTTTATAAAAATTGGCATGCTCATGTATTATTTAAATTAAATGTTCAAGATAAAGTTTAATCCTTATTGAGTTTAGTCGACTCACCTCAAATGACTCCCCTCTTTCATGATATATTCAAAGTGAGTCTTAGTTGTCACTACAAGAGTAGATTTGAGGATTTCACATGAATAATTTATTTTTTTTGTGAGACTTAAATCATTTTCTGTAAGGTTTGCACTTTAAAATTATTTTCATTTTAATTTTTACTTTCGCACGAGTTTGGATATTGTTTCTTTCTGTCTATTTGAATGTCACTATTAGACCTTTGTTTCGGGTCAAGCTTGTAAAGTAAATTTTAAGTTTTCCACTGTTAATTAAAAGTTTAAAGTAAGGGCCAGACGGTTTGGCCCGTTTCGGGCTGAATCATTCTCCGTTCTATTTCAGTTCCCCTTTAAGGCGTGATTGAATGTTTTGATATCAGAGTCAAGTATCATCTTGAAAGTAAAATCAATAAAATAAATAGTGTGAAAGAATTTTAGAAATCATAAATATTGTGCTTAAGAACGTATTCTAATCTATACCGTGAATTATTTATAGATTTTTGAAAATGCCTCCAAAAAGAGTTCATAGAAACCGTACATGGCTCCTATTGTGCAAACGGATGAGTTCCATCGTAACCTTGAAAGATGTACTACAGAATTTGTCAAGAGATAGCGGCAATCAAGACCTTGAGACTCGTCGCATAAATTTCTTTATGCAATTTGGATGTTTGAACAAGCCGGTGTTTGCTGGCAATGCTGACCCTTAAAATGCTAAAAATTGGTTAAGGATGATACAGAAGAATTTGACTACTATTGGAATTCTAATAGAGTATTGGGTGGGGTTTATAACATTTTATTTTGAGAAAATGATTGATGTTTGATGGAAATAGTTAAGATTGGACTAACCGGTGGAGATGATGACATGAAGTCAATTTGAAACGATCTCAAAGATAATTATTACAATGTTGGTCAACATTAGAACATGATGATCACTGTCTATTATAATCTGGAGCAAGAGAGTTTGACCATGCTGGAATATTATGTTGAGCTCATGGAGTTCTCCAGTGTATCAGAGATATGGATTCGGTAAACAAAATTGTGAAGTTCAAGATGGGTTTGAGGTAGAAGATTCGACACCAATTATATGCATTTGAGTTTAGCTCCCTTTCAGAGGTGGTTGTTACTACTCAACAAGTTAAGGCTAATCATGAAGAATAATTTGGTGTTTATAAAGGAAAAATGAATAAAGAACAATCAGTGGGAGGTAAAATGACCAGGAAAGATCAGAAAAAATGTTTGAATAGAAATGGATATACTTAGAGTGGAGTTGGTGGTTAGTCTAGTAAAACACCTTATGTTGGTGGGCATTTAGGGCTTTATGTTTATTATACTTATGGGCAACCTGGACATTTGAATAAGAACTAACCAGTGAATTAGAGGTCTACTCAAGAAAACTCTGCACCTACACAAACAACATTTTTAGATATGCATTTAGGGTTGACCGAGGATTTTATGGACAATGGCAGCGTAATTATTCTAGATCTCAAACTTTTAATTCTCTGCAGCTAGTTGGATACAAACCGCCATACCAACATCAATATCATCTTGTTGGTAATGATTTCAGAGGCCTACTTTGTACCCATAAAGTTTTGCTTCCAATCCCACTCTTGCAGGATCTACAAGTCAAATTGTTGGATCAGTTCCTAGTTTATCTAAAGGTGATTTTGGTGGTAACAAAAAAGAGAAGGAGAAAATGACTGGCTAAACTTATGCAATTACATGGTCCGAGGTTCTTTATCAAACTAGCAGAAGTGTTATTGAAGGTACACTCCTTGTAATACCCAAAATTTTCACAAATATTTTAAATTTTCAATAAAGGAATAAAATACTAGAATTATTAAGTATGTTATGGAATTATAAAAGTTAAAGTAAAGGATTTTATTTTATAAATAATTAAACAAAATAATAATTTTTGAAGAATTAAGAAAGCTGAGAATTAGTAAAGAATAACATGTAATAATCCATAGTAGGAAAGTTTAATTGATGGTTTAATATTTTATATTCTAGAATTTAAAGAAATATAATGTAGAAAGGATCAAATGCAGTAAGAGCCGTTGGATGAGGTTTAGGAATGACTGAAATTATTCTAGTTGGAGAAAGATGTTCCGCGCGAGTGTTTGATGATGGAGGTCATTGTACCATTGGATCAATTTAGCAGAAAGAATGTGGAATGTTGGATTTAAGAAAAGATGCTTCCACGAAAGCGTTTGATGTCGTTTGAGTGCAGGAGAATGCTGGACCGTAGCATTAGATTAGCAGAAGGAACGAAGATCGTTAGATTTAGGAAAGATTCTTCTGTGGAAGTGTTGGACGCTGCTTGGACGTGGAAGAATGTTGAATCGTTGGATTTGGTTTAGTGGAAGAAGTGTGAACCGTTGGATTAGGAAAAGATTCTTTCACGGAAGGGAAATATGTTGTTTGAGAGCATTAAGTAAGTTAGGAACGTTGTGTTTTATGTTTTAGCGTGTTTTTGTGGTTGCGTATGCAGTGTTTTAATTGATGCGAATAGTGTCATTTGGATTAGTGAGTTTCGGTTATTAGCATCAAAGCGGAAGCATTTGCTTATGCAGATGGGTTAGTGTCTGCAATAGGTTATTGAATGAATTGAAAAGTGGCCGTTGGATTTAATGAATTTGCGGTCCGTGGAAACGTTAGTGATAACTCTATAAAAATTTGAGTTATTATCATAATTCTAAGCAAAGTATGATGCTTATTCTCAAGTTTTGGTAATTTTAACCTATTTTGATTCATGGTGCAGATAAAGAATTAAACAGTTGAAATTAAAAATGGAAAATAACATATTTTGAAAGTTTAAGTTATGAAATAAAAGGAAGAAAATCTGTTAGCGTCTGCGAAAGGGATTTTGGCAATAGATTAGTACACATGGCAAATGGCGAGTGTTGGATGAGCTTGCAAATTGGTGTTTTCGTGGGAGCGTTGGCTGCCACAGAAATGTTGGCATTTGCAGTTGCTTTGGCTACCGCAAATGTAAGTTTTAGGGTTGGCATAGCTATTGGCCATTGATTGAGCGTGTTCTTGCGAGAGTCCGCTACGGCTGATCGCACATTTGTTATAGCTCAGGCAGGTTTTATTTAAGTTAGTTTTCCAGATTACGTGCGAGCTATGGATTGATCCTTAAATTGTTTAGGAAAATATAAAATTTAGATACAATTTTCATGGGATTTACTCCTGCTAGGTTCTCTGTTTACAGGTCTTTAAATAGAAAACGTTGGCTTGAAACCCTATTTACCCTAGAAGCTGCGAGAACGAGAGAGTTTTCTCTCAAGCTCTCATGTTGACCTTCCTCCAGGTTGTTAGCCTAATACACATTAGGGTTAATTGATTTGATCATAATGATTAATTTAATAATAAGTTGTTTATCATTCGAATATATTGAATTTGTTATCATTATATTTATATATAATCTTCATTGGAAATACCCTCTAACAAGGGTATTAATAATTGCTAATACGTGTGTTTAAGTCCATGTAGTTAAGAGGTTGATCATTTGAACTTAGAAGCTTCAAAGAGTGTAAAACATATAGTAGTGGTTGACCTTAGGCAAATGGCGGTAGACTGAAAATCTTATAGAGAGCAACGGATTTCTAGATTTGACGAAGGCAGTCGACTGGAAAAGGAATCGCTGTCAACCAACAATATTATAGATTGCTCTGGATTTTAAAGCAGTTAAGCAGAGTGAAGTGCAAGTCGACCGGAAAATGGATGGTTCCGAGCCAAATCTTGACATGTGCTAAAGCGGTTGATTAGAGTCGGGATAGGTCGACCGATGTGGGCGACCAGAGTAGAGAATGGTCGACTAGAAGCGTAGCGCCTACATCCAACAATCAGGAAGTGGTCGACCAGTTTAGTTAGGTGGTCTACCGCTCAGTAGTTTTCTATAAAAAGAGGCACTCTGAATTGAAGAAAAAAGGAAGAAAAATCATACTGAAGTGCTGCAAAATTTATTCTCGATAATTCTTTTCTTATTTGAATGATTATCCTAGCTCTCTCAATAATTCACTTGAGAGTTTATATTTGAGAACTTAGACTTTAAAATTTGTAATTTTATTGTATTTAAATGGTAATCAAAGGTGACGCCTCAGAATAGTCATAGTAGGCTGGCTTTTTTTAAGAACAATCAAAAGGGTGACGTCATGCAATAGTCACTGTAAAGGTTTGACTGATGCTCATTAAGTCCAATCAAATATAACTGAGAGGGTTATAGTAAAGGAATCTTCAAGAGGGAGTCTTGAAGTGTAGACATAGGCAAGATTGGTCGAACCGCATTAACAAACTTGGTGTCAAATCTTTTCCCTAACTCTTTAGTATTATGTTTATATTGATTGCATATTATTAAAAACATAGTTAAGTAACTAGAATTTATCAATCGCACAAAAAATTCGCCCCCCC
>CM039476.1:14181258-14218003 GCA_022433065.1 Begonia loranthoides | reverse complement strand
CATTAGGACTATTATGATCTTTACACAAGTTTTACACAAGTTTCTCAAGGTAGGTTCTCCACTGTTTAGTTTTTCCACTGTTTAGTTTTTGAAAATTATGTTTAACAGTAAGTAGTGTTTATGGTTATTCTCTATTAGCTAACTCTTTGTTTATTTAAAGGAACAGTCAACGTATGGGAGTCCATTATTTAACATTGTAATATTAGTTCAGTTTGGTTACGATCAAAGAAAAATTGAACAGAGTCTAATTTGTTCACAATGCAAAGTTTGAAGTTTATTTTGTTAAAAACAAAAAAGCAAAGTTTAAGTTGAACAAATTTTAAAGTTCGAGATTTATTTTGTTCAATAATAAAGTTCAAGGTTTAAGTTTGAGAGACACTTAAAGTTCAGAATTTATTTTGCACTTTATCATTTTAAAAATTAAAATTAAAAAATATAGAAATATTATAATATTGATTCGATTTGATTCCTACCAATTTTTGAAAAAAAGAACTGAAAACTTTGGTTTTATTCAATTTGGTTTCAAAATAGATTTTTCAAAATTTGAAATCGAATCAAACCAAACCCAAATCACCAAATCGGTTCCCATTCAACCAAAATTGATTACACCCCTAAACAATAGGGATTAATTTATTCACAATGTAAAGTTTAAACTTCATTTTGCTAAAAACGAAGTTCAAAGTTTTGAATTGAATGTATCACAAAATTCTATACTTATTTTACTCAAAAAAAAAAAAAATCTGAGTTTGAGTTGAACAAAATCTAATTTAATTCATATTTTTTTTCCTAATTTGAAATTTTTTAAGGTTTATTTAATCACATGAGACTCATGCTTTCCTTAAAATATTATGGTTGTTATGTTCTGCAGGGACATCTACATTTATTATTTTATCTTAAACGTCTAATATTTCTTTTTTATTCCCACGAATTCCACATTGACTAGGGGTGTTCACGATTCGGTTCGGTTTGGTTTTGATGTGCAATCAAACCAAACTAGTCGGTTTCAGTTTTAAAATTACAAAACCGGAATCAGTTTTAGAAAAATCATAACCGAGTCGGTTTCGATTTTAAAATCTTGGTTCCAATTTCGGTTCGATTTCGGTTTTTTCTTTATTAATTTTTTTTCAAATATTATAATAAAAATTGTATAAAAATTATAAAAACATAATTAATAACAATAAAATTATTCTTCCTCTTCTCTTTTCAAAACAAAATTTTGTCCAAAAAATAGTTATTAGGTCTTTTGGAACTAAAATCACTTCAGAGACTGAAGCACGAATGACCGAATATGGAACTTCAAAAAAAAAAAACTATAAATGTATTTATGCGGTTCGGTTTCGGTTTTTCGGTTTTGAAAAACTAAAACCGGTAACTGAACCAAAACACTCGGTTCTTACAAAAGAGAACTTTATTCGGTTTCAATTTTTTGATCGGTTTCGGTTCGGTTTGTCGGTTTGGTTCGGTTTGGTTTTGAACACCCCTAACATTGACAGAGTAATTGAGATTATCTCTTTATTTATTTTCTCTTTTTAAAATCTTGTTTACACAGTGACCATCTATTTAGTAAATAGAAGAAAAAAATATAATCAACGATTATTGTATAAGTGTGTACTTATCGAATCAAAATTATTAAACCAAGATGTATTTGTCGTTTTACAATATGAAGTTTTCTGAATATTACAGACGTCCATCATCAACTAGCAAATGTTCTCAACAACTTACAGACGTCCCTCATGAATTGGCAGACGACTCTTGTAAGTTACGGACGTCCCTCATCAGCTGGCGAACTGGCAAACGTCTCTCATCAGCAACGGATGTCCTTCGTAGTAGCAGTTGAGTGGTTTATTTTTAGTTTTGTGTTGTAAGAATAAGGTGACTTCTTCTATATAAAGATCCGGCTGACCATAGTTTGTAACTATGAATTTTTACTCAATCATGAAGTAGTTCTTTAGCTTTCTTCTTTTTCAACTTGTAATGGGTCGAAAATTGAAATGCATCGACTTCCCTCTCAGGAAATAAAAATAAAAGTTCGTTCTTTTGAAAATGTACTAATTCGAAGAATTCGATGTAAAACTTTTAGGAAAATTAACAAATCAACCACTGTATTTTGTGATCAATGACAAGTCAACCACTAAAGTATTTTCGTACAACTTAATGACTAAACTAAAAGAAATAGATGCTGAAAATATCGTTGTCACGTTTGCCATTAAAAAACATTGTCATTCCGCACCGAGGAAAATCTGCAGATAAAGAAAAAAAATCATTATCTTCGTCGTAGAAAAATACAGACAATACTGAAAAAGCTATAATTCTCCCATGGACAGTAAAACAATTATAAATCATCTAAAATCTTTATATCATACATTTTTTTACAAAATCTTCTAAAGTTTAAAACTAAATAAGATTAAAATTAACTTATACAATATTTTCTCAAATTTATTCTCTAAAGATATTAACTATTTTCCACTGAAAGTTTCTAAAATCATGAGTTTTTACAGTTTTTTTCCATGGGAATTAGCTTTCGAATTCTCATAAATTCAACAGTGATGTTTGCTCTGTTTTCAGTTTTTAAATTGTTAGTAAAAATTGTTCAGTGATTGACTTGTCATTGATTTTATAGTACAGTGGTTATTTTGTTAATTTCCCAAAATTTTAAAAAGAGTAATATTATATTTATTTTTTAATTTTATATTTTATATATTTTTTAAAAATGATATGTATTTATTAATCAGTAGCATTAATATTTTATCTTAATTATATTTTAATAAATTATTTCATTAAGTGTGTCACTTGCAAGAATTAGCCATTCATTTCATCAACTTCAAAAAAAAAGTTGAAGAAGAGCTCTGCAGAACTGCACCACCATGGCTCCTATTCTTCCCATCTCAATCTCACTCCTTGCTCTCTTCCTCTCCTATCACGTCTACCGACGTCTGAGATTCAAGCTCCCCCCCGGCCCTCTCCCGTGGCCGATTGTCGGTAATCTTTTCCACATAAAGCCCGTGAGATTCCGGTGCTATGACGAGTGGAGCAAACTCTACGGCCCGATCAGATCCGTCTGGGTCGGTTCAAATTTGAATGTAATTGTATCGACTGGGGAGTTGGCGAAAGAAGTGCTGAAGGAGTGGGACCAGCAGTTAGCCAATCGGCATCGGAGTAGATCGTCGGCTAAGTTCAGCAGAAACGGAACCGACCTAATCTGGGCTGATTATGGGTCGCATTACGTTAAGATGAGGAAGGTTTGTACAATGGAGCTCTTCTCTCCGAAGAGACTGGAAGGACTTGGGCCGATCAGGGAAGATGAAGTTACCGCCATGGTTGAATCCATTTTCAAAGACTGCGTGAAACCTGGTATAGTTTTCTTGTGAAACACACTAATCATTCCAATAGTCACGTGCCAAAAATGTAATAACAAGCTTAGATAGTATCTTGGATGACACTTCAACCTAATTTTAAATGAAGGTCGTGTGCTTCATCGGACGACCGACTATTTTATTACACTGGTAACAAAATATAAGTAGAGTCATTGCTCGAGATATTGAAGTTGCAACCTCAATTACAAGTGAAATGTGTTTAAAATGGCATAACATTGTGCTAAAGCGCCATAGATTCTATTTGGTTACGGCTCCGACATCTTGAGCCTCATTTTCAATTTGAAAATTCAAAAAAAATAGATAAAAAATCAGGTGGGTGAATCAGATCTTGAACCATCGTGTGTTTTATGTCAGTGGCTCTGACCTGAACTTACTTTTTATGGACGATATTGAATAGCTTGAGCTTGCTATGTTTAATTCTTCCGAATATTTACATAGAAAGAAAAGACTATTTTGAGTTTTGATGGGAATAATGAAGGGAAGAGTTTGATGGTGAAGAAGTATCTAGGAAGACTGGCGTTCAACAAGGATTGCATTTGGGAAGAGATTTGAGAATGAAGAAGGGGTATTGGATGACCAGGGCAAAGATTCCATGCTATTGTAGCCAATGGGATTAAGTTAGGCGCCTCCCTCAGCATTGCCGAGCACATCCCTTGGTTGCGGTGGATGTTTCCGTTAGAGGAAGGGGCGTTTGCCGAGCATGGTGCCCGTCGAGACAGACTCACACGAGCCATCATCGACGCACACAATCGAGCTCGTGAAAAGAGCGGTCATTCTAAGCTGCATTTTGTGGATGCGTTGTTTATTTTAAAAGATCAATATGATCTTACCGAGGACAATATTTTTGGACGTCTTTGGGTACGTAGTTCTTACAAATAATCTGACAGTACGTGTCATTTATTTATTAGTTAAGTATTTATGTTTGCGTTTTAAAATTTTTTCAGGATATGATCACTGCAGGCATGGATACAACAGCAGTCTCGGTTGAATGGGGTATGGCGGGGTTGATCAAGAACCCAAGGGTCCAACAAAAAGCTCGAGAGGAGCTAGACCGGGTTATCGGGCTGGATTGGGTCATGACCGAACTCGATATTGTGAACCTCCCTTACTTACAATGCATTGCCAAAGAAGCACTACGGTTACACCCTGCGACCCCTCTAATGCTTCCCCATCGATCCAATACCAAGGTCAAAATCGGTGGTTACAACATCCCGAAAGGCTCAATAGTCCATGTGAACGTCTGGGCAATGGGTCGTGACCCAGCAGTGTGGAAAGACCCACTTGAATTTCGACCCGAGAGGTTCCTGGAAGAGGACGTCGACATGAAGGGTCATGATTTTCGTTTGCTTCCATTCGGTGCAGGTCGGCGAGTATGCCCTGGAACCCGACTGGGTATGAATTTGGTAACTTCCATGCTGGGTCATCTACTGCACCACTTTGAGTGGGCACCCGTCCATGGGGTGAAGGCAGAGGAGGTTGATATGGGGGAAAGCCCAGGGTTGGTGTCCTACATGAGGACACCCTTACTAGCCGTGGTGTCACGGTCCTACTTTTGAGAGACTTTTCAGGAGGGCCGTGCGGCACTCGTTAGTTGGTTGTCTTCCGCAGACAACTTCAAATGGGCTCATTCCCGTAGAGGAGCTTTTTCGACAGTTGAAACTGAATTGTACCGCATCAAGCAGACTTGGCCAATTCTTCTGGTTAGTGTTGATGAAGTGCCGCAGATACTCTTCCAGCAAGCTATTAAAACGCTCAGTCTGTCCATCTGTTTGGGGGTGATAACTGGAGGAAATATTTAAGCTAGATCCCAATAGCTTGAATAGTTCTACCCAAAAGGCTCCTGTGAATCTGGTGTCTCGATCACTAATGATGCTTTGAGGTATCCCCCATAATTTCACAACATTCTTGAAGAAGAGTTGAGCTGTCGTCTCTGCGGAGCAATATTTTGGGGCAGCTATGAAAGTAGCATACTTGGAAAACCGATCGATTATCACCAAGATTGCCTGAAAGTCATTTGAAGGTGGCAGATTGGTGATGAAGTCAAGAGATATGCTTTCCCAAGGCTTCGTTGGCACCGGTAAGGGTTCTAGCAAACCCGCCACTTTGTCTCTTTCCACCTTGTCTTGCTGACATACCAAACAGGTTTTGGTATATTGCATCACGTCGTCTTTCATGTGAGGCCAGTAATATCCCTTCTTCAGTAGGGCATACGTTCTTTGCCATCCTGCATGACCAGCCCACAAGGTGTCGTGGCATTCCTTCAATAGATTTCGCCTTAGATCATTACTCCGTGGCACGTATAGGCGATTTCCCTTGGTTAACAGCAGGTCTTCTTCGATCCAAAATTGTCGCGTCTTCTTTTCCTTTACTAATTGCATGACAGCCCGAGCAGCAGGGTCGTCTTGTAGACAATTTCGAATGCGATCTCTCATAGATCCGGTAACTCTACTTGCTTGAAGTTGAGACAAATAGCAAAGACTGGCACACTCTGCTTTTCTACTGAGGGCGTCAGCTGCCCGATTTGATTGACCCGACTTATGTTCAAAATGGAAGTCAAATTCTGAGATAAGTTCGTGCCAACGCGCCTGTTTGGAGGTTAGCTTTGGCTGCTCAAAGAAATGACAAATTGCGCTGTTGTCGGTCTTTACTACAAACTTTGATCCAAGCAAGTACTGTCTCCATACACGAAGGCAGTGTACCACAGCCAACATTTCTTTCTCTGAGGCTATGTATCTTTTTTCAGCTTCTTTCAGCTTGCGGCTTTCATAAGCGACAGGATGGCCATTCTGTAGTAAAACTCCTCCCAGGGCAAAGTCTGATGCATCAGTTTCGACTTCAAATGGCAAAGTCACATCGGCCAGAGCCAACACTGGACTTTGCATCATGGCTTCTTTTAAGTTGGCAAAGGCTGTCTGGCATTCTTGGTTCCACTCCCAAGGGACTCCCTTCTTCAACAGTTCGGTGAGAGGTGCCGCCTTCTTGGAGAATCCCTCTACAAACCGCCGGTAATAATTTGCGAGACCAAGGAAGGAACGCAATTCTGTAACAGAAGTGGGGTTTCTCCATTCTTGGATTGCCTTGACTTTTTCTACATCCATGCGAAGATGGCCCTGTTCAATAATGTGGCCAAGGAACCCAATACTCTTTTGAGCGAAGGAGCATTTTTCTTTCTTTACATATAACTGATTCTGTCTTAGTTTCTCGAAGACTAGACGAAGGTGAACTTGATGTTCTTCAATGCTCTCACTATAGACCACGATGTCGTCCAAGTATACTACCACAAATTTATCAAGGAATTCGTGGAATACTTGGTTCATTAGAGTGCAGAAAGTCGCAGGAGCATTTGTTAGTCCAAAGGGCATCACCAAGAATTCAAAAGCTCCATATCTGGTCACACAAGTCGTCTTTTGCTCGTCGCCTTCTGCAATCCTGACTTGATAATAACCTGAACGTAAGTCGAGCTTTGTGAAGTATTTTGCCTTGTACAGTTGATCAAAAAGATCTGTGATGAGTGGGATGGGATACTTATTTCGAACAGTGACTTTGTTCAAGGCCCGGTAGTCAATACACAAGCGTAAGCTACCGTCTTTCTTCTTTTGGAACAAAACAGGTGCTCCAAATGGGGCCTTTGCAGGTCTGATGAACCCTGCCTCAAGCATTTCATCTAATTGCTTTCTTAGTTCTGCCAATTCTGGTGGGGCCATTCGATAGGGCGCTTTTGCTGGGGGTTTAGTTCCAGGGGTTAGCTCAATCTGATGATCGATGTCCCTGCGCGGAGGTAGTGACCTCGGTAAGCATTCCGGCATAGTACTCTTATATTCTTCAAGTACTTTCATAATCTCTGAAGGCACTACTTCTTCTTTGCCTTTCTCCATGATTGAGGGGACAAGAACATAGGTTGGATCTTGGTTCTTCAATCCTCGTTTAAACTGCATAGCTGAGATCATTTTTACGTTACTAGGACTTGGTTGCTTGAGAATTGCGGGAACTACCGTTGGATTGCTCCCTGTAATCACCAAACATTTTGCAGAAGGAATGTGGATGACTTTGTGCTCCATCAAGAACTCCATCCCCAGTATAGTATCAAAGTCATCCATCTTTGCCACCACAAAATCTACTGGTCCCAACCACGAATTGAGCTTTAATTGGACCCTTCTTACGACCCCGACCACGGGCATTGCTTTTGCATTTACTGTCTTCATCTTACCAGTGGTCTTTTCTAGCTTAAGGCCCAACCGGCGCGCTTCCTTTTCTGTTATGAAGTTGTGGGTAGCTCCCGAGTCAATCATAGTACTTTGGACAGCTTTATTATTGATAGAGGTCTCCACATACATGAGGCCTTTAGTGGGGGTCTTTTTCAGTTCATCCATCTGTTGTTGAACAGCTGATAAGAATGTCATTGTCCCAACTTCTGCAACTTCTGTGGGTTCTACTTCGACAACTTCTTCTACCGGGTTGTCATTAGTAATCGACGCTTGTAGAGCCGTTAACGCCGATCTATGGGGGCACTCAGCCACTCGATGTGGTCCTTTGCATAAGAAACAGGACATAGGCCTATTCATTGGTCGTTGGTAATTAGCTCCCTTTGATGTCTCTTGGCCCTCTCTTGGGACATACGGCTTTCTTTCAGCAGCGCTCGTGTTTGGTCTAGGGGACTTTGTATTGCTTGAATTGTTGGGAGGATTCTTTTTCTGACTAGGATTCTCGTTGGAGTAGTCGAATAATCGTTCAGCAGCAGCAAGAGCGCTTGAGAGGGTCTGCACCCTCTGTTCATATAACTTTGTCCTGGCCCACGGTTTCAATCCCTCGATGAAGGTGAAGATCTTGTCTTTCTCTGACATATCTCGAATATTCAACATGAGTCCTGAGAATGCTTTGACATACTCACGGATGCTAGTAGTCTGTTTTAGTTCTCGCAGTAGTCGACGTGCATTGAACTCGACGTTTTCAGGAAAGAACTGATCTTTCAGCTGCTTTTTGAGCTCCTCCCAAGTATCAATGGTGCAGTCACCATTGCAAATATCATTGTATTTCGATCTCCACCAAAGTTTTGCATCTCCAGTAAGATGCATCGTGGCCAAGGTCACCTTTGACTCATCATCAGTTTTCGTTGCTTTGAAGTATTGTTCCATGTCAAAGATGAAATTTTCTATTTCTTTGGCATCGCGGGCTCCCCCAAAGGATTTTGGCTCTGGGATTTTCACCCGGCTAGATTCAACTGAACTTGAAGCTTGAGTTTGGTTTCCCATGGCTCTCATCGTAACGTTCAATTTGATGTTTATTTCAGCGATCTCAGCTTTGAGGGATTCAAACATTGTCTTGAAGTCTTTCGTTAGGCCAGTTACGGTGCTTGATAGTTGGGTATGAGCTTGGTCGATCTCTTCGACACGCTCCAGGACCCCGACTATAGCACTGGTGGAGCTTTCTCCACTTTCTACCCCTTTTCCCTTTTCTGGTCGGGATTCGAGGTTCTCCACCCGATCAATCAGCTCTTGGATCGGGATGGTGTCTATTCTGTTGTGAACAGCAGCAATCTCAGCAGGAAATTCAGACATTTCCTTCATTCGTTCTTCCAGGAAACGAATGTTATCAGGAATTTCTTGGAGGTACTTCATCTCCTCTTCCAGTTCGATTAACCGTTCAAGCTGATCCATCGACGAGCTTGTTTTCTCCGGCAAATTCTTTTTCGGCATGCTTTCTTGCAATTTGAGCCAACCTGGCTCTGATACCAACTGTCACGGTCCTACTTTTGAGAGACTTTTCAGGAGGGCCGTGCGGCACTCGTTGTTAGGGGGAACAACGAGTCAGCCTACAAAGTGTGCCAACGGCACCGAGGGCCCACGACGTTAGAACAAGCTTGAGTGTCTAACGAGTGAGCGAGCAGCGAGCGAGATTTATCGAAAGCGTCATTGAGCATAAAGAGAATAGTTTGAATGTAAAAAGCCTTTTCATTGATTGCTAGCAAATTACATTGGGTAGGGGGTCTACGTGCAGTCATGCCTCTCCCCCTAAAGAGCATTCTGGACCATCTTCACTATGGCAGGAGTAAACATGCTATAGTGGCGAGGAGTCACTTTGCCCAAAATGGAAATAAAAGAAATACAAGTAAATTACTATAAATGGAAATAAGTCTAACTAAGCAGTAGGGGCGGCCATGGACAACACGTCCTTACTAGCCGTGGCCACCCCAAGGCTACCTTCACACTTGTACAAACGAATGAACGTTGAGGTGTAATTTTTCAGATTTTGTTGTAGTAGTGTACGTGGGTGCATTCTAGCCTTAAATAGAATTACATTGTTTCCCTCAAATTATTGTTTTAAATTCAAATTAGATGACTATAGAATGCTGATATTGTTAAGAGAAAAAATATTTATCTTTATCAGTAATTCTCTTAACATAAATATTTGAGAATCTCTAGTTTGTATCTTAAAAAATTCAGCCAAAGTTCAAAGCAACGTGTTCGAAAAATATAGGAGAATATATTTTCGAGGGGAAACTTACTACTTTTTCATTTTCCAAGTCAGTTTGTTGTTAACGGCAATATTTGCGTAATTTATTTTTCATAGTTGAATGTTTTATTTGTTAGCAAAACTTATTTAGTAATTGACTTGTCATTAATCTCATAGTTCAATGGTTGTTTTATTAATTTCACTAATTCCTACGTGTACATTTCGATTTACTTAATGTGTATTTGTCAAAACAAGTGTCCTACGGACAGTGTTTAAAGACAACTTCATTTTTTCAACATGTGAAGTGAAAGTGGTATGATATGCATCAATTAATCGTTTCCAGCCCATGGCATAATGAATTTCAGCAAGATCCCATGGAAAAATGAAAGACCACATCCATAACCAGAGGAGAAGCTTGCAAACAAACGATGCATATCATTTTAAAGCAAGAACTCCTAAGAAAACTAATATAGATTCACCTGTTCAAAAGTGAGGATACCTTAATCCATATTCGAGTGATGCACAGAGATTACTAAGCCAACAACTGAGCTGAAATAGTTAAATGCGAAATCGAAAAAGAAAGACAAATATTTAAACACCGAGATTTTATGTGGAAAACCTTAACAGGTAAAAAAAACTACGGACAAAGCAAAGAAGTTCATCAATGTCCAATCGAAGTACAAATATTGCAATAGTCCATTAAAAACCTAGAAGATGATTCCCTTGCTACCACCATATATCCTTCCAAAAACATCCATAATTTTTTGCTAAAACATTTTTGGCGCTGCAAATTTTTTGGCCTGACCCGAACTAAATTCGGGCCACTACTACACTCCGTTGAGAACATTTTTTTCCCAACAAGAAAATAAAAGGAATCCTTTTCAGTTGAAAAGATCATTGGAGCAGGGAGAGTGCATAGGGATGTTAAAGTGATGGATACGATTGAGTGCTGTTGCGGGTAGATCGGGTGGCATCTTTGCTTTAATGGAAATTTGAAGGAAGAGGAGGTGGATCATTTTTCTCTCTTTGGTTAAAGGGATTCTTAAAAGTGAAAGAATAATTTGATTAATTTGGTGGTGAAGTCTAAAGCCCCTAGTGCAGTTGTTATTCCTATGGACTAAAGATGACCATTCTCACTTTGGACAATCTTAAGGGAAGAAGCTTTTTCTTTCCCTCTAGATGCTAAAATAGGAAGAGGACGCAAATCATAGACTTATTCATGTGTCTTCTCTGTGTTCTTGGTTGTTTTGCTATCGATTGAGTGAAACCCAAAGCCATTAAAAATCTTTCAGGTGTTAGGAGGATGTTAGGGTTGAAGAGAAAAATAAGAGGGTGTCTAAGCTATACTCTGTTTGGCTTGTTTAGTTGCATTTGGTACATGAGAAATAGAATCAACCAAACTTGTGCAGATGGTCCCAACATCCAGACATTAGCTACTAGTGACAAATGACAATAAAACAATTCAGATGAACAAGGATATGTACAAGCACGAACGATTTCTTCACAGATATATCAACTGTTTATAAGAAAAACCATAATCTTTGTTTCAAGTTTCTTTAGACTTAGCATGCACAAAAAAGTCATTCACACGAACAATGTCTTCAGACATTTCAACTACTTATATGCAAAACCACAATCTTGTTTCAAGCTTCACTAGACCTAGCATGCACAAAAACGTCATTCAAACCTTATCTAAGATCTTCATTACCTAATTATCGACAGTTAATCTGCTGCATTCAAGCACCTGCCGACCTCAAAAGACACAAAAGCATCAACACAAGCATACTGTACCTGAGCGTAAGTAAGGCATTCACTATCCCACCGGCTCATAGTCACACTCCTTGGTTTGTTGATATCCTTACCCAGAATCTCGCGAACCAGAGTCTTAATCCCCGCATTTGTCAAATCAGGTCGATTCAGTCTTACCGCAGCCAAGGACCGAAGATCAACAGTATTTGCCACATTCAAATCATGATCTTCCATAAGCTTTTCCACATCGTTTTGAATTCCGACCCCGACAAAAGTAAAGTCCTCGTCCTCCAGAAAGTGAATCAGAGAATCCGGAATTCCAGAGGCGTAGAGAAGCTGAAATATGATGCAGCGGCGGCCGACGCAGAGCTGGAGCGTGGCGACTGGATTATCGTAATGGCGGTTGTTAGGGCGCCATTCGACGTCAAGGCCGACAATGAGGCAGTGGAGTCGGCGTCGATGAATGCGACAGATATCGTCGATCCAAGAGTCAACCATGGAAGGAGAAGAGGTGAGTAGGGTTTCAATACGATCGTTGTCGAAGTAGACATCGTAGATACTGTAATCGTCGAAGCCAAGATCACGGTCGACTATACTAATCGCCATGTCGCGATACACTGCAAAAGTAAAAGCTGCTGAGGAGACACGAAGGAAGGAAGAGAGACTCCTTGGTCATGCCAAATGACCCACCCTTGTCTGCTGCTGTCTACCACGTGCTCTTCTTTTATTGGCTGGCTGTTATTCTAATTTAGTTTTAATTTCCTAGAACTAATTTATATTTTTCAAATAACATTTTTAAATTAATATCTTTAACCTTTTATTTACGCTCTCATATTATTTCATGTCAAATATTAATTAGTATTATTAATTATTTATAATTTATTGTATTAATTTCATCGATTAATATTTTTCAAAAATATTAAAACCCAAAGTTTGTTTTCGTTTTAATTTTTGAATTTTTCGATTAGATCTCAATTTTGGATCAGATTTTAGTCGGGTCCATTTTTGTTAAGTTAGTTCAATTTTTTGTAATTTTTAAAATTAAAATTAAAATTATATATAAATAATATAATACAGAATTTATAAAGTTTGACTTTTATTTTATTAAAAAAAAGAAATTAAGAATGCTAGTTGAACATTATCTAAATTTTAAATTTTATTTTGTTGAAAGGAAAATACAGAATTTAACTTGAACGGACTTTCAAAATTTAAAATTTAATTTATACTAATTATTTGATTAACTAATAAAATTTAATCAAACGGAGGAGTGAGGCATGAGATTTCTTAAATAACGAAGTTCACTCTTGAGAGCTTTAAGTATGCTATGAGTTTTCAATCCTTAAATAGAAAATAATTATTTTCCTATCTCGGAAATTCATAAATTGTTCACAAAAACACTAAATTACATCTCCCACAACATGCAAATTTTATGCAAGAAATATTTATGGGTATTGTTTTCTTTTTCACAAAAGAATGGAATTCATAGTCACACATTATTCGTTATTTTTTTTTTTTTTGGTAATCAACAAAACAAATCTTGAACTTTAAAATCAGTGATAAACCAAATCTCAAAAAATTTCGTAGACAATTAAAGCCTCGAACTATAAAAAATGAGCGATGCAAGCCTCGCAGACACATTTCTTATAAAAAAAAAAACTCTCGAGGCAAACACAGCAGTCATATTTTTCATTTAAAAATGTCATTGACCATCCAATAGGGACATCCAATGATCAACAATGGACGTCCTTCAATGATGATAGATGTCCAACGCTGATCCACAAGGAAGGGCGTCCTTGGGGCCATCATAAGATTGAGGAACGTCCATGTTGATTGCTGGATGAAGAGATGAACGTCATTCAATGAAGATGGACGACTAAGATGGGAGGAGGGGCACTAATGGACGAATGTTCATGCCCGTTGGATAGAGGAACAAACGACCTTCAACGATGATGGATGGTCAAGATGGAGGATGGCCATCCTCTAAAGGCGCTGGGGGAAGAAGATTCATGTCCATTGAATCGAGGGACGAACATCCCTCAACAAGAATGAACGGTCATGACGGAGGATGACCATCTTCCAAAAGCCCTAGCGGGCGTTATGTTGAAGAGGGTCATGTGCAAGACACTTTTTTAAATGGGGGCAGACTCCTTCCACTTACGACGAATCTCCCTCATCCTACAACGGACGTCCCTCAACTTAAAACGAATGTCCCTTCATTTACGATGGACATCCCTCAACCAACAATAGATGTCCCTCAGTCCATAACAGACGTCCTCAATACTTAAAGATGACATTGTTCAGCATTGAGGGATATTCGTAGATACTAATGGACATCCATTGATATTAAGTGATAACATTGTTTAGTATTGAGAGACGTCCTTCAACTTACCACGGATGTCCCTCATTGTCATGGACATCCGTTGAAAGTTGAGAGACGTCCGTTGTGGTTTGAGAGACGTAGGTTGTAAGTTGAAGAACGTTCGTCATAAGTTGAGAGGCATTCATTGTGGGTTGAGAGAATTGTTGGACGTTTCTCAATGCTAAATGACATCGTTTCTCAAAAATCATATTATACAACCAATAATGGCCTTGGACGCCCATCATCCCATCTTGAACGTCCATTCCTAGGGACGAACATCCCTCATCTTGAAGCACGTCCCTTAAATGTTGAGCAACCATCAACTCCGTCTAAATAAGCAAAAAGGTTATCTGCTGAGACCTAGCCAATTTCCAAGCGACATTTTAACTTTCTCAGAGCATTTCAACTTTTCAAAATTTCTCCTCACATTTCTAGAACCAAAAAATGGCATCAAAGGATGCCCCTCCTTATGGATTAGCCTTGGACGTCCCTCGTCGTTGAAGAATGTCCGTTGTTGATCCTTGGACATCCCCATTGGACGGTCCTTGATGTTTTTAAGTGGAAAATGTGATTGCGGCATTTGTCTCAACATTTTTTGATCCGAAACATGACTGCAAGGTTTGCATCATTCATTTCCATAGTTCAGGATTTTAGTTGTCTGCAAAATTTCTTTAAAGTTTGGTTTGTCACTGCTCTCAAAGTTCAAGGTTTATTTTATTAATTTTCATTTTTTTAATGCAATAAAAATTATATTCAAGAAATGAAAAATAATTGGGAAATTAACACCACAGACCCTGAGGAAGGACGTCCCTCGATTGGAATTGACGGCTATGATGGATTTAGGTCATCCCCCAAAGGCGCTATAGACGATCGTTCATGGCCGTCAGATTGAGGGACAGACGTCTCTCTATCGGAATTGACGGTCATGATGGACTCTAAAGGCTTCAACGTTAAAGGGTCATATGCAAGGCACCCTCGTTTTTAAAAGGCGCAGACTCCATGAAATAAGACGGACGTCTCTCATCCAAAACGGACGTCCCTCTTCACCTATCGAACGTCCCTCTTACAGAAACGAACGTCCCTCGTCCCAAGACTACATAGTTCTGCCTATAACGGACGTTCCTTGAGTTAAGACAACGTCGTTCAAGCCAAAACGGATGTTACTCTTTGGCCGAGAGACGTCCATTTTATGTTTGAGGGACTTCTCTGAACACTAAATATGTCTATAAAAGCGCAAAAGACGTCATTTGAGAGCACAAGCAACCTTAAATCCTTGAACACAATTGAACAACGAAGTTGAAAAACACAATGATCATGAACAGCCTTCGACGACATGTTCTGCTTCTACAAACGTGAGGAGAGATTTTTTAATTTCGAGTTGGTCGGTGGAAGTTGAAATGTCTCTCAACAATAGCTAGGGAGAAGAGAACGTTCTTCGCGATTATATAGGTAGATTTGCACTGGAGACGTCTGTTGAGATGAGAAACAATGTCGTTTGCGTTCAAAGAAGTTCCTCGAACAAAAAAGGGACATCCCTTGACCTAAGACGAATGTTCGTTTTAGCCTGAACGACGTAGTCTTAAGTCGAGGGACATCCGTTGTGAGCTTAGGGACATCCGTTATGGGCAAAACGACATAGTCTTTGCACAAGGGACTTCTGTTTCTATAAGAGGAACGTCTGATAGGTGAAGAGAGACGTCCGTTTTGGACGAGGAACGTCCATCTTAATTGAGGGAGTCTGAGCCTTTTAAAAACACGGGTGTCTTGCACGTGACTCTTCAACGTTAAAGCCTTTGGAGTCCATCATAATTGTCAATTCCGATAGAGGGACGTCCATCCCTCGATCCAACAGCCATGAACGATCGTCTGCAGCGCCTTTGGGGGATAACATAAATCCATCATGGACGTCAATTCTGATCGAGAGACTTCCTTCATTGATCCAACGACCATGAACCATCATCAGCCATTGCTTTTGGAAAATGGCAAACTCCATCATCGCCGTCCATTCCGATCGAGGGACGTCTGTCCCTCATTCCAACGAGTAGGAGGGATATCCCCCAATAATTGACGTCCTTCCTTGCCCTGTTGGTTAGCGTTGGACCTCCCTCATCGTTGTAGGACGTTTTTTTGTTGTTGCCTTTGACGTTCTTGTTCGATTGTCTTGGCGTTAACCAAATTGCAGCTTAATGTTGACAGATTTTGACGAAAAACGTGACTCCGAGGTTGCCAACATTCTTTTCTCATAGTTTAAGGTTTTAATTGTCCGTAAATTTTCTTCGAGATTTAACTTATTATTTACTCCAAACTATATAATATATGGTGTTAATTTCCCAAAATAATTCAATTTCTAATGTAAAGATCTCTTCCATCTTCACAATTCAAACAAATAGACCATATTCCAATCAATTTCCCAACACAACGTTCAATCAGTACAGAAATTTTTGCATTTGAAAATTTGGGAATACCTGATGAACAAAATGGTAACTTTGATGATTACATTTGCTGGGTTTTCTCTCCACACGTTTCTGCAGAAGAAGAAGATGACTACACAAACTATGATGATTACATTTGCTGGGTTTTTCTCTCCTCGCGTTTCTACAGAATACTACACAAAACAGAAGTGATGACGATGACGATGACGATGACGATGCATGTTTATCGAAGGCCTGCCACCTCTGTGACTTTGACCCGAAAATGCATTCGTTTCTAATCAGATATTTACACATTAAAACATCACATAATCGTCGATCAAAAGCATACCCTTTGGCAGCTTGTCAACAAAACTCCCGCCGCTTAATCCGGAGAAGTGTCTTTCCCCAAATGGGACTCTCCCCTTTTCTCATTATAGTTGTAGAATGGCGAAGAAAAATAAAGAAACGGCACACAGTCGAATAGGACGAGTGAGAGAAGCTGCAAAAAAAATGTGTAGTTTTATGAGTGTGATTATATTTCATAACCCAAAAGCTTATCAAACTATATTCTATCAATGAAACTTACATAAAGATGGCGATGGTGCAACTGATGGCGCTGTGTCAGCAGTTTCTCTTACGTGATCACTTGTAGATGGAGGTTGAAGATGAGCATAAACTACATTTGGGAGTGGACTAGATGCCAGAATCGAAGGAGATGGTGCTGATGGGTTTGTATAAACCTGCGGGGAAGCTGGCGGACAACGAGGAGAAATATTTAGCAAAGGAGCCGGAGCTAAATCAACTGGTTTTCTCCCCTTTTGTGAAGATCTCTTACAATGGTCTTGGCAGCTCGGTGGCTTTCCTTCGTAACTTCTCTCAGGCGGAAGAGAGCTTATCCGAGGGGCTAGTGCGCTGTCTTCGGGAGGAGACACGCTTATCTGGTTGCCAGGTGGACCCCTCTCAGTTGAAGGAGAAGGAGAAGTAGCAGGAGCCAGATCTCCACCATGATCGTGATGGTGATGATGGTGGCGATGGTGATGGTGGCGATGGGCCCTGGGACCGGGAGTGGGCGAAGGTGACGGAGTGGGGCTGCTTCCACTACCGCCAGTGAGAGAGTGCCTAAGAATCGATGAAAGGCGGACTTCCTTTACCTTCCCAAATACAGTGTTATTCAGGCCAAGGTTTTTTGGTTGAGAACCCGTGATGGTTTGAGCCAACTGCTTTAGTCTTCGTGTCGATGGAGTATTCCTGACTGCCAAGAGAACGGACGACTGGACGATGGTCGGTGCATGGACAGTCGAACCTCTCGAGTTCGATAAGCTAATATACATGTTCTGCACTTGAACAAATAACCAACCCGATTTCAATTGGCAAATAGCATATACGAAAAGAAAAGAACACTTCAAATATCAAATTATACATCTTCAAATGTCATAAAAGAAATAGCCGAACCTCATAAGGAGCCAGATTTAGTCCCGACTTCAGCTGGCTTCTAAGTTCATCGAACTTCAACTGAATTTGATAGACGGAAAAGTTTAACGTGAAGTTGAAATAGATTTGCACCTTCTGCAAAAGAAACGCACTCTGCGGCGGACTTATCGTAATTCCTCCGTTGAATTTCAGCACCTGAAAGAAAACAGGCTCTCCAAACAAGGCCGTACTGAGTCGAAGAGGAGGATGATTAATAACCAAAATTTCAAAAGACGCTCTGATCAAACTCAAAGACATTTCGGGTATTTCTGAAGAACTTCTTTCCGGGTCGACAGCAAATACAACTTTCGTTTCGTTTGATCCAGCCAACGGTTCCATAGATAAGATACCGACCTGATTGAAAGTAAGAAGTAGATCGAAAAAGTAAAGTAAAAACGAAGTCATAATTAAGAATTTGGTCGAGAAATTTTATGATAATGGTCACCTTGGCTGAAGGTACATATATTTCTTCAAAAATGTCATTCTCAAGCTGCAAGACATGGTCTTCAAGAAATGAAACTGGCTTCTCAACATTAAAACTTGCTACAATGTTATGATCTGGATAAGTGAAAATAGCTCGAATCAGAAAGGAGAAGCTCATAAATCTCCAAGTTCGAGTTTTAGGTAAGTTCAGACTAGTTATTCAGC
Organism: Begonia loranthoides; assembly: GCA_022433065.1. Classification (NCBI taxonomy): domain Eukaryota; kingdom Viridiplantae; phylum Streptophyta; class Magnoliopsida; order Cucurbitales; family Begoniaceae; genus Begonia; species Begonia loranthoides. The sequence continues at coordinate 14,199,542 of CM039476.1, read as the reverse complement.
AAAGATTATCCAAAAGCATCTGAAATTAATGCATTAGTCCGCAATCGCAATTTACAAGACAATTCAAAACTAATTACAGCAGAGATAGATCGAACGCGGTAGGCAAATTTGGATTGTTTGAAGAAAAGCCAATCCAACCTAGGAGCAAACAAATACTAACTAATTGTCCGGATAATTCACTCCCACAACGGACATTTTTAACCATCTTAATCCCCAAAGCCAGCAGTTCTATCAGGTTGTTTCCGCTAGAAAACTTCGACCAGATCCGAGTAATTGTTCATCTCAGAACTAGTGCAAAATCATGCTAGCAGAATAAGATTACCTTTCCATTTTCAATGTTTTCATCTCAACTTTCTCTGTAAACAACAAAAATGGCAACTACCCAACATCTAAAAATAGCCAAAATCCTCAAATTGAAAATGAAATATGCTATGAAATTGTATAATTTAGCAATCTTTAAGCCCTTTCTCCATCCCAATTTTCTCATTCAAAAAACCAAATAACACAAAATCAAGCTCAATGAACTGAAACCCACGAGAGTCAGTCAATTACCTCGCCAATTCTAGATCTATAATTTAACACAAAATCGAATGCCCACAAACCCGTAAGTCAACAGAAATCCTCACCTTTGAACTCGGAATCAAGATCCAGATCCTTCTGATCTGAGTTATGAAAGAACGGATGCAACCAAAATATGGCAGAAAGAAAAACAGCTGCCGACAGAACTAGAACGACGACGCATCTGACCCTAATGAGCCTCCGAATTCTACTGCACCCATAACCGCATCGGCCACCCACATTCTGGTTCGTCGGCACGGAGCTCAAAGGGAGGGGCTGCTCTTCCTCGGCCTTTCCCATAGGCAGCAATGCAAGTAAAGTGGCTCAAACTCCATATCCAGTTCGCCCAACAAGCTCGAAATCGAGACTCATTTTGCGGCTTCCTTCACTGGAATCAGAACTTCAAATACGAAATAAGAACAAAAACAAGCCGAATAAACTCTATCCTCTCTAATTTTCGTTCGATTATTCTACCTCGGTTGCGAATTTCGATGAAAACTAGGGTTCAGGGGGGGTGGGGGGATGGAAGGACAGACAGAAGAGTAAAAACTAGTGCTGCAAATGACAAACGTAGTCTTTTTCAGCGAGGAGATGGTGGTGGTTTATCTATCTGTTCTCTCACTGTTCTTATTAATTTTTTAATTCAAAACCCATTTTTGAAATTTACAAAAGAGGAAACCGAGCAAAGAAGAAGACAGCGAAGAGAGAGACGGGGAGAGAGAGGGGGACTTATCACTTATGTACAAGAAAAAGCTTGAGCTTCTCAGATAAGACAAGAGTCTGGTGGCATCCCGTGGAAAAAGAAACAGGGCATAGGGAGTTACTGTCGTAGACTCCGTAAATAACTCTGTCGAGTCCTTCAAATACATTAACAGGATTATTCTAGTAGTTTACTTTCTTATTAACATAATAATATTTTTATTTTTAAACAAAATACATTTAATCTTGACCTTCCATCTTTTTTTTTTACAAAATATTTTAAAAATTGTTGGACTTAAATTTTGAATTTTTTTTTAAATAAACTTTAAATTTTACACTATAAATAAAATAAATCTCAAATCAATTTTTTCCATTTTGGACGATTTGATTCTCAATCAAAAATTTTTTTTAGATTTTTTAAATTTATACTTGATTTTAATCAGTTTCAACTTGATTTTTGTCGATATTAGGAAAATTAACAAAACAACCATTAAACTATAAAATTAATGATTAGTCAACCACTAAATAATTTTCGCTAACAAATAAAACATTCAACTATGAAAAATAAACGCGCAAACATAATCGTTAACCTATTGAAAGAAACGTTAACAACAAGAAGATAGTAAGTGATCATGTCTTTCCTTATTTAATTTCTGTTATGAAAAATCAGTATATTACAATCTCCCCCTTTTAAATAAATTTCATCCTCGAAATTTGTTTGGCCTAAGTATTTCTTTCACTTATTATCCAAGAGATTCCTTCCTTCTAATCCAACTACCCACCGTAATTTATCCATCTTAATTGCACCAAATATCTACTTACGTATCAAAATACCAACATTCATTATAATTGTATTGTCCTCATGAGAATAACCTTGGTGTATTCATTTTCCTATCTCATAAGCTCAAACCATACCATCAAAAGGTTAATTTCCTTACTTTCCATCATCGTTTGACTCTAGAAGATATAATATTTATTCTAGAAATGTCGTGTCACCTCAATTTCATCAAAGAAGAAATTTACAGGAACAATCCTTATATCATATCCTTAATGTTTTTACATATCAAGATAATGATTTAGCATACAACACAACAAAATAAGATACGTATTCGAACATAACCATCTCTAATCCTTAAACATAACTTGGACAATCTTTGGCAAAATGGTCATTCTCCTTACATTTAAAACAATTCTTCGAGCTAGCAAGACAGTTTCCAGAATGATTCCTTTTACATCTTTGACACATAGGGCCCGGCCCAACATGAGTAGCACCTGACTTATTTATTGTACCTGGAGAGGCAGTGACTATCTCTGTCTTTGGTTGCTTGTCTCTCCTCTGTTGTGCTTCATTGTCCAACGGTTGTATAATTCCTTGAGTCATAGGCAGACCAACCTGTGGTTGCTGGTTCTGGTCGTACATCCAAAACCTCTTATTTGTCTCTCGTTGTCTTGCCACTATTGACTCTACATCCTTGGCATCGAGTGCCCTAGCCACAATTTGCGTGTAGGGAATACCTCGTGTGCTAGTAAGTCTAACTCCCCTTAAAATCTCCACTTTTAGTCCTTGTACGAAGTGCTAGACCTTATTTCCATTATTAGCTACCAAATGTGGAGTAAACCTTGACAATGATTCGAATCTTCGTATACATTCAGATAAAGTCCCCGTCTGGCATAGTTTCATAAATTCCATCGATTTTTGATTCTAGACTGTAAAGCTGAAGTATTTCTCATTGAACAATTCCTTAAAATCCTTCCATGTGAAAGTTTGGATATTCAGCGTCGTTTTTACAGAGTTCCCCCAGAATTGTGCATCGTGGGTCAACAGGAAAGTAGCACACTTCACTTTTTCAGTTTCTCGTATATTTGCATGCTCAAACATCTTCTCAAGAGAGTGTATCAATTCTTCTGCTCTTGTAACATCAGAAATGTTGCCTTCGAAGGTAGGAGATTTCAGCCGCTGGAACTTTTCTGAGCCAATTGTTGCAGGTACCACGATAGAATGAGGATTTTCATTCCCGTTGTCGTTTCTTTGCTCCATGAAACTTCCCATAAGCTGGGCTTGTTGTTCCATAAATTTGATTGGCGTTCAATGGATTCGGCGATACGATCTAGAGCCTCATTAGGAATTGGTATATCGTTTCGTTCTCATCTTGCCATAATATCCTTTGACCGAAAAATAATTTTACTAACTTATAATTGTTCAATTCATAATTAAACTTTACATACATACCTTTTTTTTTTAAGGTGGTAATACCTAATTTAAGGTTTGTTCAATTATTATATTTAAACATTCCATTAAATTACATTCCATTAAATTAAATACTTTAGGTAGAATATTTATAGTTGATGGAACATTTCCATGTTGAAGCTTGTGGAGATAGGTAGTCTATAGAACCGATTTAAAAACACAGTGGCTTTGATACCAACTGTAACATCCCGGTTTTTATTTCCTTTTAAAAATTTTGTAAAATTTAAAACTTTTCTTTTTATAAAATCAGAGTAAGACTTTTATTTTAAAACCGAGTGTTAAATCCTTAAAATCATTTTTCAATAATAATCGTTTAAAACATTTTAGCAGCAGAATAATTCTTTTCTTGAAAATATAAATAATAAATTATTTTATAAAACGCAGCAGAATTAAAACAAAGCATTAAATGATATTTTACAAAACCTTTTAAATAATTTTCATTTACTCTTTTAGCCCAGCCAGCCACAAGATCCACCCGTGTAAATCCTTTATGAACTTTCTTTAACATGTTTTATTGTTTCTCGTACATACCTACATCACAAAACTTAACTAATGAGCCTAGCGCTCAGTAAGTGATATAAAAATAGAAACCATAATGCACATGTCATGCATCTTTTAAAATCTCTTTTCATTTTCTGTTTTCTGTTTCTGTTTTTTCTTTTCTTTTTCTTTCCATTTTTGTTTCACATTTCATTGTTTTTTCTGTTTCAGTTTTTTTGATATTAACTTTATTATTCTACCTATGGTATTCAACTAAAACCTCAACCAATGGGAAACTTATCCACCCAAAGCCTCTAACCATGGAGACTGTGTCCACCAATCATCAACTAATGGGAGACTTATCCACTCAAAGCCTCTATCCATGGGGACCTTATCTGCCAATCTTCTATTTATGAGTTTGAGTTTAACACCAAAGCTTTAACCGTTCTCTTTTCAAAACCCTTTATCATTTAATATTCGTTTCTGTTCTTTTTTCAAAACCATGTATGAAAACATATTTTTGTATTATGTTGAAAATCGTGATGCATGATGCTCATGAAAGCATACATTCCTATATCCTCAAACATGACCTTATCAGTTAAATCTAATAAATATGTCATTAAAAGAACTTATATCTAATAAACATGCAACACACAATCCTAATTCTTGCGATGTAGGGTCCAAAGACCAAAGCACAGTAAGTATCAACTTACCTGAATTCCTTAGCGTGTATAGTTCATTTATTCTTTTTCCCGTTAATACCTTCAAAATAATTAACATCAATTATAACCCCTAACTTTGATACTATTTTATTAATTACCTTTTATCGTGTTTCTTATTAATTAGACTACTTACTATATTTCTATTAATTACCACTTAACTAATTTTTATTTATTTATCTTTCTTAATTTCATGGTTACTATTGCACCTTTTTATTTACTTAACTATTATACATAGGTTATAGTAATTCTATCCTTTTATTATAACCTATGTATAATAGTTGAATCCGTATTTATTATTACCAATTGATGATTATCTAATTATCATTTTTTCATTAATTATTTTATTTTTTTTATTAATCATGGATAGTACTAATCATGAATATATCCAGAAAATAATGCATAGCAAACTCCTTAAACAGAATATCCTTTCTAAATAAATTCCCAAGACAGGCTAATGGGTCACAACAGTCCACTTAAATACCAGTTTCCTTAGACGTAACTTATTTACACAATACAATTACACCACTAATATTATTTCCAATTAATATGGCGATAGTAACGATAATATATGTTCTTAATATCATATGGCGATAATAGCGATAATATATTTTTAATTAATATTTCTAATATAATATGGTAATAATAACGATAATATATTTTGATTTAACATTTCTAAAATAATATGACGATAATAACTAATTATCACTAAATATATTTAGGAGAGTCGGAAATCGTTACCCAAAATTCTAGAGTGACCGTTTCTTTCCTTATTTAATTTTCGTTATGGAAAATCGAGATATTACAACAGAAGACATGTTTTGCCCAACATCTCGTATCTATTCCTCGTAGATAGTTGTGGGCTGCCTGGTCAAGCAAAAATAACTTTGTCATTTCTCTCTCAAAGTGCCTCTCTGTTTGGCTCTAGATGCAGCCCACATTGCATCATTGAACAACATGTCTTTAAATTATTTTTGAAAATTGTCATACAAGTGTTGGATGCAAAACCGATGGTTTGCTTGCCCTGCCACCTCTCTGACAGCTGGAACTAACCTCTACAAAGATTCATAATATAAGTCAAACATTAGTACACACACACATAACATAAACATAGAAGGCAAAAGCAATCAACCGCACCTTTTGTTGGTCAGAAATAATTGTCTACTCATTGCCGCTTGGGGTGTTTAGATCTTCAAGCAATAATTCCAGAAACTAGCTCCAAGAAGCCCTATTTTCTACTTCAACCACTACTACAACAATTGGATACATTCCGTCGTTTTCGTCGATAGTGACAATAGTGAGCAATTGCCCTGGAGTCGCTCCCTTCAAGTGGCAACCATCAAAGCAAATAATCGGTCTACCACAGTTTCGCAAGGCCATCTTGTATGTAGCCAAACACATGTACATCCTTTTAAATTCATTTATCTCTACATCAACACGCACCGAGCTTCCAATATTAGACGTCCAAATCTCCTCGGTATAGGACCATATGAGCTTGTATTGCTCATTGTCATCTCCTTCGTTAATTTTTTTTACTGTATTTCTTGCCTTTTTAGTAAGACTGAGTGTGAGGTTGACATTAAAGTCCTTCATGACTATCTCAATTATGGAAGAAAGGTCCCAGTCGGCCTGACTTTTAAATATGTCCAAGTAATGCGTTGCCACCCATTTGACAGAGGCATGACGACTTTCCATCTTTCTCGAGCAAGTGTGAACGTCGTTGTAGCACTTTATTTAAAACGTCATTTCACCTTGCATTTTTTAGGCGTGCAACCGCCATGTGCATCCTTCCTAGCAGGCAGCCCTCAACCGATGTGCGTCACTGTGGATGAATTTTATCCCGTACTCATTCTTCAATGCATGATCGACAATTTCTTCTTTAATTTTATTCAGTGACCTATACTTTTTGCCAAGCCTCATACAAGCGAAGGTGCATTCTGCTTGTGGTGGGTCTCTAGGCCTACTATCGGCCATGTCCATATCTTTATTACTACTGGATTCACGTAATGAATGGAGCTCCTTATTGTGTAGAGTTGTCGAGACCGAATGCAATACTATAGCAGTTTTGTCTCCAATTCCACGTATCTCATTGACAAAAAATGTGGCTGTGGGCCCCACTTCAAATTGATGGTTAATAATAGATTCCTCAACACTCCAAGACGCCATTTGGTGTTCAACAAATTCTTCAACTTTCCAAAAATGCGGTTCACTTTAGGTTTCAAAAATTTCTAGGGTTCGTTAATTGCTGACAAAATATTTGAGAAAATCGCGATGAGTGTACTGTATATTTGTGCAAGGCGAAGAAGGCACCTTGAACCATGGCGGTTCATCTAGTAAACCGCAGCAGTGTGATAATAAATTGTGGCGGCTTCCTAAGAAATTGTCACAGTGTGACGATAAACTGTTGCGGTGTCATATGAAGCCGTAGCGGTTTACCGTCGCACTGTGACGGTTTAGTAGAAAATCGCGACAGACTATCAAAATTGTCGTGTGATTTTTTTAAAACTATGGAGCCGCGATGGTTCGTATAAAAATCATTACGGGTCCATAGTTTTAAAAAAACCAAACAATAATTTTGATGGCCCGCGACGGTTTTATTGGTGTGAAGATAAATCACTGCGATGTCATATGAAGCCACACCGATTTATCATTACACCATTGTGATTTAGTAGGAAATTACAACAGACTATCAAAATTGTCGAATAATTTTTTTAAAACTATAGAACCATTATAATTTATATACGAACTACCGTGACTCAATATTATAAATTTGGGAAAATGACAAATCAACCATCGTGGTTTCCGATTAATGACAAGTCAACCACTGTGGTATATTTGCTAACAAGTTAACCACTAACGTATGAAAAATTGACAAATCCAACATCACACTCAACTTAACCCAGGCAAAACTATCTGGACACCGCAAACAAGTGCCTGGACACCGCCCAGGCAAAGAAGCAAGCCTGGACGCCGCTGGTTTGCGGCATCCAGGCTTTTTGTTTGCCTGGACGTGCGGCGTCTCTGGAGCTCTCTATTGGTCATGCATGGCGTTCTCGATCAATTGTGTTTCATGGTTACTTCGAATTCGTTATGTATATGGTTTATGAATGCAATGTTTTTATTGGTTTTTTGACCGCTTTACCTTCAAAGTAACATAACTTTTGCTACGGATGTCGGAATTGAGCGCAGAAGGTATCAAATCGAAGCTCTCTCAGAGCTCTATAATCATCTGGGGTAAACTTGATGACCACCTTTCTCAGCCCCAAAATCAATCGTTTAAGCCCTCAAATTTGCGATCAAACATTTTTCCAGACTAAGCAAATGTTTGATCGCAAATTTGAGGGCTTAAACGATTGATTTTGGGGTTGAAAAAGGCAGTTATGGGACTTGCCCATAATGATTATAGAGCTCTGAGAGAGCTTCGATTTGATATCTTCTGCGCCCAATTCTGACATCCGTAGCAAAAGTTATGCCACTTTGAAGGTAAAGAGGTCAAAAAACCAATAAAAACATTGCACTCGTAAACCATATATATAACGAATTCGAAGTAACCATGAAACACAATTGATCGAGAACGCCATGCATGACAAATAGAGAGCTCCAGAGACGCCGCGCGTCCAGGCTTGCTTCTTTGCCTGGACGTTGCTTGTTTGCGGCGTCCAGGTAGTTGTTTGCGGTGTCTAGGCAGTTTTGCCTGGGTTAACTTGAGTGTGATGTTGGATTTGTCAATTTCTCATACGTTAGTAGTTAACTTGTTAGCAAATATAATACAGTGGTTGACTTGTCATTAATAAAAAATTATGATGGTTGATTTGTCATTTTCTCTATAAATTTTAATGACAAATGTAACAGTAATATTGGTGGTATTAATTTTTCCTATTTCAATGGTTAATTTTATTAACCAAAAAACAGGAGTACGGTTGATTTCTCAGAACCAAAGAGGGATGATGGTTGATTTGTACCTTTCTCTCCATCCTTCCTTTTGAGACTTCACTCGCTCTCGAATTCCATTCTTCGGTTTCTTTTTTCCCGTTTTCTGCTACTTTTTGTCCATAGACTCCACGCATGGGTAAAATTAGGAGTTTCTACGGTGAGCTTTTGAGCCTTTTTTGTTTTTGTTTCTTTTTTTCTGTCATTTCCCCAAATTTTGGTTAAAATGTGAAACTGGGTTTTCGTTGGGGTTTTCTTTATGTTTTTTTTTTTGATTGCTTAAGATGAATCTGAAGTCGACGAGGACGAGCGAGAACTATTTGGTGGTCATGCAGGTGGTGGGGGTGAAATGGATGAAGACGAGGACGAAGAAGATGGTACGAACTATGTTCTTCCGTTAGTGCTTGAAGTTTTTGGTCTTTTGAAACTCTAGGTTCGGTTAGCATTTTGCTCCCGGTTTTGTCTTAAAGAGTCAGAGCATTTTGCAATGTAGATAGACATTGTCTTCGTCTTTTTCGAAGGACGAGAAAACGCAGTAAAAGAGGGCAAATTATTAAGTTGATTTTCGGTTAAGGTAGGACGTGTTAGTATGTTTGTGGGAGTCTGAGCTTAAAATCGACCATTATTTTCATCCTTGGTTAATAGGGAAGAGAAAGGGGACATGAAAGGATGATTAAATGCTTCATTACTTGAGTCTGCTAAAAGCTAAACTAGCACTGAATTTTCCGAACCTTCTATTTAGAAGGGCTTAAATCTTTTTGTGCTTGCGTTTCTCTTTTCAAAATTTTGCTACACTGACCTTACCAGTAGCTGCTGGGTTGAAATGGTGTTTGCTGACTTTCGTTACTGGATTAAGCGACTGGTGCATAATTTATTTGTTTCAATATGGTATTTAGTTTAACTCTGATATTGCAAGCTTCATCACATGCCTTTATTATGGAGACAAGACACAAAAAAAGACGAAACTAATTTAGAAATGGGGAATTCTAGCTATCTTTTGGGCTACTTGATTTCATTAATATAATATTATTTTTGTGAATAAGCCTCTTAATAATAATTTATGAGATATGGTTAACTTTTTTATTGTTAAGTTAGCTTATTGTTCTAACTATGTTTATATCTTTCTAATATCTTTTTTTTCAAACAGGAAAGAAAATGTTTTTCGCGATGTTCTTGCTCTCATTATCCGATTTCTTGTAACATTTTGCTTTTAATACAAAGTTTCTTATGAAAAAATGACATTTAATTTTAGGAGTGTAACTACCCTTGATATCTTATGCATTGGACGCATATAAACTTCTGCTATATGCTTCATTTTTTGCTGACCTTGTTTGATATTGTAAATGTTGAGAAAAATATGATCATTATGTTAATGCAGCATCTCATAGCTGTTAAACGTCAGTGTTTGTATAATTAGTAACTGGATATCATCTTCACAATGCTATTATGTTTTTCAGAACAAGATGAATATGAAAAAGACGGATTTGTAGTTGATGATGCTGATGAAGATGAAGGAGAGGGGGGAGATAATGATGAAGAAAGACAAAAAAAGAAGAAAAGAAAGAAAAAGTGAAATTGTCTTCGTCCTTTTTAACTACTATCTTTTGCAAAAAACTTCTATCTTTCCATTGGAATTACAGGAAAGAGGATAAGAAATTATAGGCTGAGTACTAGGCTTTAAATGACTGGTAATTTCTTCATTTTTACTCACGTTTTGTTATTTTATTGTTCAAACTTTTGTCAGGGAGGAGTATCTTCTTGATGAAGATGATTATGAGCTTCTCGAGGACAACAACGTTAAAATTCCACGCCAAAAGGTTTCGTGCTTAGTTTGTATATGATTCCTGTCTTCTTTTTTTCTAATTAATTTTTAAAATAATTTTTTCAAATATTTGTTTCTTACACTGATCTTCTCAGGGTGGCAAAAGGTTTAAGCGGCTTAAAAAAGCTCGAAAGGGTCTTAGAGAGGAGTCGTATGGGCATTTTAAAGAGGAGTTTGTTGGAAGCAGTACAGGTTTCCAGACTGCAGAGGAAAAGATTAAACGAACTTTATTTGGTGATGACGAGGGTATTAAATTTAAGTCTTTTTCTATAAATAAAAATGATCTTGTTTTCTTATGTGAATTTTCCACTAACATACTATGTTTAAAGGAGCTCAACTTGAGGATATTGGAGAAGAGGATGAAGAACCTGAAGAAGAACTAGATGTTGGAGATGAGGATGAAATGGCCGATTTTATTGTGGATGAGGAGGAAGTTGAGGATCATGGAGCTCTGTTAAGGTTTATCTTCTTGTCTACGCGTTATATTTTGTATTAAAGTCTGATAGCTTGTATGCCTTAACTTGCTCGTGTAAATAAATGGATGGCATTTTCTTTCACTGAACTTCTTAAACAGGCGTAGAAAGTTGAAGAAGAAAAGGTCCAGATATGCTCCTGATGTTTCATCATTCGCTTTACAGGAGGCTCTTGACATATTTGGTGATGTTGATGAACTGCTGGAGCTCCGCAGGGAAGGGATGAGTACTAGAGAATATAGGGAACAGAGAATGGAAGATGGATTTGAACCAATTGTTGTTTCTGAAAAATATATGACTGAGAGGGATAACCAGATTCGAGAGCTTGATATTCCAGAAAGAATGCAGGTTTGCTATGTGTCTTTGTGATATGCCTTTGCTGCAGAGGCAGATTCTTCATTGGTATCTTTCTGCAGATAAATGATTTCTTTTGGTTGTTTTCTGTGTAGTTACTAGAGGAAACTATTGGCCCTCTTGCTATGGACGAAATAAGTATAGAAGCTGAAAGCAGTTGGATATATAGCCAACTTGAGAGTGGCGTGATACCTTTTTTTGGTTCACCAGGTGGTCAGGAGCTGTCTATAAGCAAGGACGACATCATAAGATTTTTGAACCTTGTGCATCTTCAGAGACTAGATGTTGGTGTTTGTGGATCTAGAAATTTTCTTCTTACCTTTTCTTAAACATGTTGATCTAATTATTACTCCTCATTCTTAATTTAGATACCATTTATTGCTATGTATCGAAAAGAGGAGATTCCTAGCCTATTGAAGGATCCTGAACAAAGTGATAGTTATGAAAATCAAAATAGAATGGAAAAAGCTCCCTCCCTAAAGTGGCACAAGGTGAAATGGACTTGGGCTTACCAGTTCCAGTGTAAAAACGTGAAGAGAATTTTATATTCATGCTTAATTGAGAATAGTACTTCTGCCTGTAGGTACTTTGGGCTATTCAATTCTTGGATAAAAAGTGGCTACTTCTTCAAAAAAGGAAAACTGCTTTGCAGTCGTATTATGATAAGCGTTATGAGAAAGAATCACAACTCATATATGATGAAACAAGACACTCTTCAAATCAACACCTTTTCGAATTGATTATGATGTCTCTCAAGTTAGCGAATTCAGAGAGGGAGGTAGACGATGTTGACGCAAAGTTTAACTTGCACTTTCCTCCAGATGAGGAACATGTGGATGATGGACAGTTTAGGAGGCCTAAGAGGAAATCACACTTTAGTGTCTGTAGTAAGGCAGGCTTATGGGGGCTGAAATTTAGCTATAGCTCTGAGCAGTTTGGAGCACAGTTATCTTTAGAGAAGATGGTAACTTTCTTTGTCTTATAATTTCCTTTCAGATGGAGATCATTATAACTTGCTTATTTGATTGTAGAGAATTGATGAGTTGGAGGATCTTAAGGAAACACCAGAAGAAATAGCTTCAAAATTTATAAGTTCAATGTTTGAGTCACCTCAATCTGTGCTCAAAGGGGCCAGAGGCATGGTATGAAAATGCGATTCTCTTTTTTTTGTTAGCAGAAATTCTTTGTTGCTTCACAGTTGGGTATACATTACTAACATTTTTGTTTCAATATACGTGTTTCAGGCAGCCATTGAGATTAGTTGTGAACCATCTGTCAGAAAATATGTTCGCAGCAACTTCAAGGAGCATGCTGTTCTATCAACAAGTCCGACACCCAATGGAAGTGTTGCAATAGATTCTCTTCATCAGTATGCTGTGGTGAAGTGGTTGAAGGATAAGCCATTGAATAAATTTGAGGATGCACAGTGGCTCATTATCCAGAAAGCTGAAGAAGAGAAGGTTCTAAATGTCGCTATTAAGCTTCCAGAGAAACATCTTAATAAGTTGATAAATGATTTTAATGAGTACTACCTAAGTGATGGTGTCAGTAAATCTGCTCAATTATGGAATGAACAAAGAAAGATGATACTGAAGGATGCAATTTTTGATTTTCTTCTACCTTTAATGGAGAAAGAAGCAAGAGTTGCACTGACTCTTAGAGCAAAGAATTGGCTACTTGCAGAATATGGTAAGGCTTTGTGGGATAAGGTTTGTGTAGGACCCTACAAAAGCAAAGAAAATGTTATTGGCTCGGAAGATGAAGCATCACCGAGGGTCATGGCTTGTTGTTGGGGTCCTGGAAAGCCACCAACTACTTTTGTGATGTTAGATTCATCAGGGGAGGTTCTAGATGTGCTGTATGCTGGATCCCTTAGTCTGCGGTCTCAAAATATTACTGATCTACAACGCAAAAGAAATGATCAGGACCGTGTTTTGAAGTTCATGAGAGAACATCAACCTCATGTTGTTGTTGTTGGAGCTATAAATTTGTCTTGCACCCGCTTGAAGGATGATATTTACGAGGTTTGTAATATTTATCTATTTCATATTAGGTTGATATTGGGAATTCTGTGTGTGGAGAAATGGATGGTTCAATCTTTTGATTGCCGAGCAGTGCATTTGTTAAAGTGTTTTATTATTTTAAACTAAAGCACTAAAACCTATAAAATTATCTTCTGAATTTCAAGTGAGGAACATGAACCTTTTGATGTAGGTGAGTTCTGATTAGTCCTCCTTCATTTTTTGGTGCTTTGTGTTCTCTATCATCATTGTGGGCAAAAAAGCAATCATGGAGATGGGGTGAACTTTTAGATTTTTCTGCATTTATGCACTTTTAAATTTTGTTGAGCTTTATCAAGGTTTTGGTGGTGAGTTGATCCTTTTGTCATTGTGAGTTCTTTATATGAGCTATCATTCTGGGATTGTTCTTTTTTTTTGTGTTTACTGAATATTTCATTGTAGTTATAATGTTTTTGCCTGTATCAGATTATCTTTAAGATGGTAGAGGAGAATCCTAGAGAGGTTGGTCATGAGATGGATGGGTTGAGTGTTGTATATGGAGACGAATCCTTGTCTCGGCTTTATGAAAGTTCTCGGATTTCGTCTGAGCAATTACAAGGGCAATCAGGTTCATGTACTACAAAATTAATAGTTTATTTTTTTGTTAATTCACATTCTCATTTAAGAATATATTGGGATTTTAATATTAGGTATTGTCAAGCGAGCTGTGGCTCTTGGACGCTATCTTCAAAATCCTTTGGCATTGATTGGAGCATTGTGCGGACCAGGAAGAGAGGTTTTATCATGTAAACTCATGAAGTTAGAGAAATTTCTGACTCCAGATGAAAAGTATGGGATGGTTGAACAAGTTATGGTGGATATAACAAATCAGGTGGGTCTTGATATTAATTTGGCTATAAGCCATGAGTGGTTGTTTTCCACTTTGCAATTTATCTCTGGGCTTGGACCCAGGAAGGCAGCTGCATTGCAGAGATCACTTGTTAGGGCTATGTCAACTTATAACCGGAGGGACCTTGTGATAGTACATGGTCTAGGTAAAAAGGTTTTTCTCAATGCAGTTGGTTTCTTGTGTGTGCGACGTAGTGGGTTAGCAGCTAGCAGCAGCCAATGCTTTGATATGTTGGACGATACTAGAATCCATCCAGAATCGTACACGATGGCCATAGAACTAGCCAATGATATTTATGATGAAGATGTCAAATCCAATGCAAATAGGGAATCTGATCCTGAGCTTACAATCGATTATGTTAGAAGCCGACCTAATTTGCTTAAAACCCTTGATGTGAATGAGTATTCTAAGAGCAAGAAGCGGGAGAACAAAAAAGAAACATTATATGATATTATAAGAGAGTTGGTGCAGGGATTTCAGGACAGGCGAAAACAATATGAAGAACCAAGTCAGGATGAAGAATTTTTTATGATATCAGGTGAAACTGATGATACTATGGCTGAGGGTTTAATTGTACAAGCCACAGTCCGCAGAGTGCAAGATGAAAGAGCTATATGTGCTCTTGAGTCTGGACTAACTGGGATACTTATGAAGGAAGATTATTCTGATGGTGGGGAGCTCTTTGAGTTGTCTGATAGACTACGTGAGGGTGACATCCTTAGTTGTAAGATCAAATCAGTTCAAAAGAACAGGTATCAAGTGTTTTTAGTTTGTACAGAGAGGGAGATGAAAAGTAAAAGACATCAAAACGCTCCAAATCTTGATCCCTACTATCAAGAAGATCAAAGTACTTTGCTGAGAGTGAAAGAAAAGACTTTCGAGGAAAAGACACTTACAAAGAGGCAGTTTAAACCCAGAATGATTGTTCATCCCCGTTTCCATAATGTGACTGCAGATGAAGCGATAGTGGTGCGATCTCCTAGTTCCTTTTGAACTTCCACAGCTGTTTAAATTTATGAATTCTCTACCAATATCTTATTAAATCATAGTCTACTTGTGTATCTGTGAAGTCACGTTCTTTGAAGGCATTAAGAGAAGATCTCACAGTTCTTTAATAAACATATACTAACGGAAACTAATATTATCTTGAGTTTCTTTCTGATCCTTCACACTATTAGGTGCATAAGAACTAGAATTCTGGGTTTCTGCATATTTCACCCCCTTTGCTACTTTTGTTCTTAAGTATTTTGTTTTTGAAGAGCTTATTTTCCTAAGATATAGATTTCATGCGGAAAGGCATCAATATGTTCTGTAATTATCTTTTATTTATTTTTGGAATGATAGTAAATAGTTTGATGCACGCTTTAAGCATTTATAATATATGGTCATCTAGAGCATGTGGCTTTATCTATTGTAATTGTGTTTCATTAATATCAATTGTCTTTCTTGTGTAAAAGAACATATCGAGCTTTCTTTTTTGCTCAAGTATTGGAGAGTTAAAGGATAAGTTTTTTATTGGTCAGGCAACTATAATATTTAGAGTTTGTGGTAATTTGTTATAATTTTAAATCAACATCACCAAGGGGGACGGATGTTAAGACATACTTTTCTCTCTGCAGTAGACATTAGTAATTGTTTTAGAAATTTAGAGTGAAGTTTAAATCCTTGGATTTGTTAACAGGTCTTGTCAGACAAGGGTCTCGGCGAAGGTATCATCCGACCAAGTTCTCGAGGACCTTCGTACTTAACTTTAACCCTCAAAGTGTATGATGGAGTTTATGCTCACAAAGACATAATTGAAGGAGGAAAGGAGCACAAAGATATCGCCAGCTTGCTTCGAATTGGGAAGACATTGAAAATTGGGGAGGACACATTTGAAGATTTGGATGAGGTATTTTCTTTCTTTGGGTAGCTCTTCTATAGTTTTTTATATAATTCGTTGGCTCATGTGGAAATGACGGGTATTTGAGAGGATTCTACAACCTCTTTAAAATATTATAACTATGAGATTTTCGTATTCAAAACTCATTGCTTTTGCTGCGGAAAGTTATGCTTTCAGAATGCATAGAGTTTTGTTCAGTCCAGCCCTAGAATGAATAATTGTGGAATTTGAAGCAAATTTGTTGTCTCTAGATCATCCATTGTTGGTGTTACCTTTCAATTATGTGCTAACTGATACTACATATTGGAATATGATATCTAAAGGCTATGAATATTGTTTTTACACCTCACTTTGTAGGTAATGGATCGTTATATTGATCCTTTAGTGGGTCACTTAAAGGCAATGCTAAATTATCGCAAGTTCCAGAAGGGAACAAAAGCTGAAGTTGATGAAATCTTGAAGATTGAGAAAATGGAATATCCAATGAGAATAGTTTACTGTTTTGGAATTTCTCATGAACATCCAGGCACATTCATTCTTACGTTTATTAGGAGTTCAAATCCACATCATGAATATATTGGTCTACATCCCAAAGGATTCAAGTTTCGGAAAAAAATGTTTGAGGGTATTGATCGGCTCGTAGCCTATTTTCAGAAACATATTAATGATCCCCGTCAAGATTCAGGACCATCAATCAGATCAGCATCTGCTATGGTTCCAATGCAAAGTCCTGCAACTGGGAAATTTTCAACAGATGAGGGTGGTTGGGGACACCAGTCCTTTGATAGAGATCAGTCTTCTATGCCAGCTTCAGGAACAGGTGAAAATCTATACAAGTTTTGGTTTGAAATTTCATCCGTTTACAGTCAAAAGGCATTGTGTTGTAATTTGCAATTCCATTAACTGGAAAGTAATCTGCTATTTGCTTGCTTAGCCGGAATAGCCGGAATAGAAATGTAATGGAAAATTTAGTTGACCATCTCCTGCTCCCGATGAACAAGAACATGTTTTGGTGCTTAGGTCCAAAGGATTTATATTTTATCAAATTTATTATTCCATCATTTATAGTTTCTTGGACTATGTCTCGTGGGACATTTGAGAACCTTTTAGGTAGATTGCCTAGTAAATTGAACTATTTGAGCTAACAAAAAATCATCTGGTTAGTTTTCTAAGCCACTACTATTTGTAGATCTGTTGATTATTATATAGTGCTAAAGGTAGTTTTCAGTTATTCAACTGTAAAGTGTTTATCTCGTGGTCTTTGAAATTGGGACGATTAGAGTAATGAGCTCATTTCCCATAATTTATGATCTATGGGGAGTGTTCTTAAATACCCTTTTTGGTTACTTGACACCTCTGGCTTCAACTAATAGGGAGTGGTTGGTGGTCCTCGTTCATGACTTTATGCATAAAAATCTGAAAGGAAATTATATACCCACAGTTTATTGCATCTGATGTGTTTACACCTTTCAAATGTGAAAAATTGAAAATGATAGCTGCATGCTCTGATATTTTAAATTTCTTGTTGCGTGTCTAGAAGAGGAAATGTTAGAAGAGGAAATGTTTGTAACTCTTACTTTTGGAAACTCTTGTTCAGTATATGGTGTTCATTCTCTTGCAAATTCTTCTATAACATAGATTTCCTAATCCATTACTCCATGAAAGGAGCAAAAATTATCGTCTATTTTTTTCCCTTTATTTAATATTCAATCTTGTTTGTAGGTCGGGGCAGGGGACGTGGCCGAGGTGATCGAGGTCGTGGTCGAGGTCGTGGCAGAGGTTCTGGGTCATATAATGAGGATAAAGGAAACACTACCAACAATGAGGCCTTTGGCAGTGCAGCTCCAAGCTGGGATTCTGTTGTCAAAGATGGAGACAATAGTTGGAGCAAATTTCCGGGTGCCAAAGTCCAAAATTCTCCTGGCAGAGAAGCTTTTCCTGGTGGTTGGGGTTCGGGAGGGAGCGGGAGTGGTGGAACTAGTGGCAATGATGGTGGAGGTTGGAGTTCTGGCGGGAATGGTTGGGGCAGAGTTGGTACTGGTGGCGATTGCGATCGGGGTTCTGGTGGGAGTGGTTGGGGTGGGGCTAGTGGTGGTGATAGTGATTTGGGGGGAGTTAGAGGTGTTGGCGACAACAATACTTTAGGCGGGAGTGATTGGGGCAAAGGTAATGGTGGTGGCAGTGATGGCGGCGGTGGCTGGGGTTCTGG